>SPJY01013201.1:8647-51979 GCA_005191435.1 Raddia distichophylla
CAAAACCAATGCCCTGCGGAACAAGATTTCCGCATTCCAGCAACACACGGATGAGTCCATCTCGGATGCTTGGGAGCGGCTGCAAGAGTATATACTGGCTTGCCCCCACCACGGGATGCAAGACTGGTTTATCATCCAGAGCTTCTATCACGGGTTGAACTGTACTGCCCGAGGGCACCTCGATGATGCCTCTGGAGGAGCGTTCTTTTCACTCAGTGTGAGTGCTGCCCGCACTCTCATTGAGAAGATGGTGTCAAGCCAGGGCTGGAACGATGAGCGTTCGCAGCCGCGAACTCGAGGAGTCCACCAGATTGACGACATGGACATGCTCGCGGCCAAGATGGATTTATTAATGAAGAAGCTGGAAGTGTCGAATCAAACCGTCCAGGCACTCGAATCTCACATGACCTGTGAGGTTTGCGGGAGCCTTGGACACTCTGGAGACAACTGCACTGAGACCCTACCAGAGCACGCAAACTTCATCAGCAATGCATTCCGACCTCAATCCAATTACACTATGGGTTGGAATTCGAGACCTAACTTCTCCACCG
The DNA here is from genome assembly GCA_005191435.1 of Raddia distichophylla. Lineage (NCBI taxonomy): Eukaryota > Viridiplantae > Streptophyta > Magnoliopsida > Poales > Poaceae > Raddia > Raddia distichophylla. The sequence goes on from SPJY01013201.1 coordinate 9,199, forward strand.
ACAACCGTCTTCAAGGAGGTAACAATGGCAACTTTAACCGCAATAAATCTCTTCTAGATGATGCTAATGCACAAAAAGTGAATAATAGCATTAGTAGGAAATTTCTTGCGAATGATAAAATTCTGGAGGGCATCAATGCACAACTAGCAGGGTTTACAAATGCCATGAAAAGTCAAATGAGCTTCAATAAGAGGCTAGAAACTCAAATAGCTCAATTGGCTACTTCAATCCCTACTCCACGGACAGCCGGAGGCTCCCCGAAAGAAAACGTTAATGCAGTCGCAACCCGATCGGGTAGAACCACCCGAGACCCGCCGCAAACTAACACTGTAGAGGATGAGGATGTTAACTCCGATGAATAGGATAAAGGTGAGAATGATGAAGAGCCGAGAGAGGAGCTGCCGAAGACGACGAGTGTAGCGCGGACCAAGCCAAGTCCCGCTGAATTCACTGAGACGCAACTGCTACCCTTCCCACGTCGAAGAAGAGAAAGGTGAGCACGATGGAGAACAAAGAGAGGAGCTGCCGAAGACGACGAGAAGTGAAGCGTGGACCAAGCCAAGTCCCGCTGAATTCACCGAGACGCAACTGCTACCCTTCCCACGTCGCCAACGCAAGTCAACTGCGGACGTGCAGTTTGGCAAGTTCGTTGAGGTAATCAAGCAATTATATGTCAACATACCATTGCTAGATGCGATGCAGGTACCGACATATGCCAAGTACCTGAAGGACATTCTCAACAACAAGCACCCGTTGCCGACGTCTGAAGTCTTTAGGTTGACTGAAGTGTGTAGTGCGGCGATCTAGAACACTCTCTCTGAGAAGAAGAAGGATCCTGGCTACCCCACCATCTCATGCTCCATCGGTGCACAACACTTTGAGCGTGCTCTGTGCGACCTCGGAGCAAGCGTCAGCATCATGCCCAAGGTAATTTATGAAAAATTAAATCATTCTACCTTGTCGTCTACTGGCATGACCTTACAGCTAGCGGATCAATCAATTCGCCATCCACTTAGAGTTGCGGAGGACATACCAGTGAAAATTCGAAATTTTCTGGTACCCGTGGACTTCGTGGTGCTGGACATGGAAGTTACGCACATTTCGCGGTAAAAATGCTAACCCTGTGTAGGAGGAAACAAGGGCTATACCAAAACCTCAGGTGGATAGCCTCATTGCTGCGATGATGAATACCCTTCGATTGTTGGTCGAACCATTGCATAGTCCATATTGGAAGGGTAAGGAGAACAAGGGGCAATCCAAGCCCCGTCGGAGGAAACATGCGGTCGAGAAATCGGAGCCACAAGGGAAGATCAACGCCACTCAAAAAACTCAGAGCAAACGAGTGTGGCGTAAGAAAGAAATTCAACCGGCCGCAGCAACTTCAGCTGTGGAGCTAATTCAAGACAACTAAAGGTTGAATGCGGTCCAACTCGTCGACAGCGAAAACAAAAATTCGAGTCCTCACCGGGAGGTAAGCCGGAAATTTGTCTTGCATTCATATTTATTTCGTACATTTTACCATGGCATATTTATTTTCTACTGGACACTTACCCTTCATAAAAAAATCACAAAAAAAAATTTGGTGGAAAAGACTGGCCGGCCGACCCCACCTAGGCCGGCTGACTCACTCCTTTCATCAGAATGCCACCAAATTTGGTGGGTGACTCCACCACTTGCATCCATTCATTTCCCACTACACCCACCACCCTAGGCATATAGGCATTAGGTAGGGTAATTTGTCCCACTTATTTTTGCATTTAAACTCATGATTTCACTAATCTTGCATTTAGAAATCACTATAAATAGGGAGGTATGCAGCAGGTTGAGATCACACCTCTGCGGTGATTGCATGATCTCACCTGCAGCTCTTCTCTGCACTGCATATTTGCTTCCAACTGCACACATACTGTCTACTAAAAAATCAAGCAAAAATAATTTCTATGGAGGCAAAGAACTGCTAATTGTGACGACTAATTTTAGACAACTAACCCGTAAATACTTCTGTATATCCTTCGGGTATTTGTTCATCCTAACCTCTGCAGGGAAAATGTCATCATGGTATGGTAAGCTCGGCCGCACCATCGCTAAGGGAGCGAAGGGCGTCGACAAACGTTTCAGCTTGTCCAGCTCGGATCGGACTCATACTTCGACCGGGGTCGTGGTGAGCCAATCTGGGGATACAATGTCCATGGATTCCTGATTTTTGGGGTACCATGGAGTATATTCAGAAACCCCAACAACCTCCGGGGCTGGCCCAGCCCCAGGAATGCGGATTTTGGTGTCGGAGGAGCAAATTGAGCTCTATACCGACCGAGAGCGGCATGTCTTCGAAGCGCTGAGGCGCCGTTCTTTTCAGCACACACGGACTTACGACCCGATGTTGCTGATCAAGACCGGCCTTCTTGACAAATTCAATGAGGCCTTCCAAGGCGTTGGATGGGAAAATTTTGCGCCCATCGTCGAAAAAGGTTCGCGCCTTCTAACCCTTGAATTTCTTAGTACTTTACGCATTCTTGATGGAGGGAGTGATTCTATTTTAGGCTCTTCAATGAAGAATTTGATTGCTCTTTAGAGACCCTAACTAGTTATCTAGGCTTCTTCATCTTGTGTAGAGTTACTCCTGATAGGTTAGCTGGCTTTAAGCGCGATGAATTCTGGGAATCAATTTCTGGCAAAGAACATAGCAACAATAGCAAACACCGCATGAACGATATTCACAACCCCACTCTTAGGTTCATGCATAGGTGGCTGGCAATGGTAGTTAACTCAAGGTCAGACATGCGCACTGTGCGCCTTGATGAGCTGCAATACCTGTTTGCAATGGTCAATAAAAAGCCCGTCAATCCGACCGCAAATATGGTAGCTCACTAGGTAGAGATGATTAACCATAAGGGGGATATTGACTGCACATCCCTAATCACCCGCATTATGGAGGGTATGGGATCACTGTGAATTGGCCTTTCTAGATACACAATTCCAAACACTAGGAAACGACCATTTCATCCAAGGCCACATTTTTCGGGTTGATGAGTCGGACGCTCATTTCATAAGATTTCCGGGCACATATGCTGAGATCCGTTTGCCTAATCCAAGGCTCGGAATCTACAGAGCCCGGACGCTGACCATCGATTTTAGAGCCCTGGAGCCCCATAGGCATAGTGTCTCTGGCCCTGTGACCCGCAGCCGCGCATGCCAGCAGCAAGAGCAACCGGAGCCTAGCGAGCCCCACCACGATCAGTGGACGGGGGCAGCTGCAGCCCTGCAGCCCCTCATCACTCCGAGTATAGCGTGGGTTGGGATCAGTGGAACACAACCGCCTTTGCTCCGCATGTGTATGGAGGTTGGGGCACGCACAATTTTGAGGCCGGTAGCGCATGACAGCATGATGCCGGATGGACCCACTCACCTCACGAGCAAGGACCCGAGATAGACGGGGAGGGCCGTCGTCGGCCCGCTACCCTTCCTACTTCGATCCCTTCGCACGAGACGTCCAAGCCTTAGGACAGAGAATGGATACTTTAGTTGATGATATGGGCCACATACACCAAACGTTGGCCCAACACACTAGGCACCACGAGGACATTACCCGTGACCTGACAGCCAATACCACCGCAACACAAGCTACGAACGATGCCCTTGCGGCATGGTTCCTGCACATTGGTTTTGACCCTCCAGCTCATTAGGTGAGTCCTGCTCTCTGTCACTACCTGTTGTGGCCACTCTGCATACTTTCCTACCGTGCCTTGCTAATACTCTGCCAGATTAATTCCTAGTAATTCTTTCCTGATCTGCCTAGCCTAAAATCCCGCATTGTTTCTGCCCCGCATTTGAATAAGTTTAGCTTTGTTCTTAGTTAATAGTATGCCCTTAAAAAATTCAAAAACTATACAAATTTGCAAAACCTAAAAATGCCAAAAATATGTCCCTTCGAATAAATGGTATAAATGTTGATCTTACCTAGAAAGGATATGATGAACATTGCTCTATTATTGTGATGTAAATACTGGGTATACAATTTAGTACTCTCATTTAAGTTTGACAATTATTGGTATGAGTAGTCATCCTGCTTAATCTTGCTGATCGAGAATTTACATTATTGAACCAATTCTAAGTTGTTGAGGGATTTGATATAACAGAGATAAGGACCTAGTTACTTATGCCCCTACTAAGGCATAGTCTCGGAATTTATTTAAAAAAAAATAATTGAAGTTCCTCATTAGACTTCTTCATCCTACCAGAGCCAAAAATGCTAAACAAATTCAAAGCCTTCATTCAGCCACTTTGGTTGTGTTGAGTTTTGTCAAAAGTAAATCCTTAGGAATTAGTGCTCTTCAAAGCTGGTCATTTCCTTCACGTACCCTTTGATTGCTAGCCTCTCATATCTGGTAATGCTGAATTCCGCAATGGGATACGGGCATACATCTCGCCAGATATTCCTCCCTACAAAAGTAAGCCAAGTTGTTTTATGAGTCCACCATATACCTACCTATTCGGTCTCCCAAAAGACTTCCAAAATAATAAAAGATTTATTCCTCAAAATTATAAAAAATTGAGGCAAACAAAAAGAAAAAGAAAGAGGAAGAGAGAACCATCATCTCCTTCTATCTTCAAAAAAAAATGCCTCTCAAAATTCTAGATTGAGGAATGATCTAAAATCAAATAAAGAAGTCAAATAGACCTTTTCATAAACACAAGATCCGATAGGGCAGACTCATTAGTACCCCTCATCACTTGCACTTGTGTTTCTTCATTCCTTTGGTGTGAGTTCATTCTCTCCCTCATCCCTGGACATTATTATTCTAATGACCAGAATGCGAAGTGGTACCAAATTCTCTAGGATCTATTTTTGACTTTACAAAATTATACAACCTAAGTAGGCCACATTTCCATACCTATGAGCTCCACATAAACCTTAGAATAGGAGGAAAGAAGGCCATCAATAAAATGGCCTGGGCGAGGATTAAATACCACCGAGAGATCTGAGAGTAATAATGAGGAACAAACATTTTGAAAAGAAAAACTCCGAGACATAGCTTGAAAAGGGCTGAGTTGATAAAGTTCTATCAAAGTTATTCCATCTTTCAACCGCTAAAAGAAAAGGGGAAATCTTGAAAACCTCGTGAGTTTGATAAAAGTTGGGGTACACTTGTACGAGTTTTAGTCAATAAACAATGTGGTACAACTTTGTATGCTTAGTATTTATTGAATAATGATATTGATGCAATCTTGATCCACCGGGTTCTCATTTGAGCTCTTTGCTCGAGGACGAGCAAAAGTTCAAGTTGGGGTGTGTTGACGTCACATAAACACCAATTTTATATGTCAACATATTCCGGAATTCCGGCTTTCGAGGGAAAATCAAGGTTTATAATAACATTTTATTCATTCTAATAAAGTTCCACAAGTTTTGGTGAGTTTTGGGTCTACAGGTGCAAAACAGGACAAACCAGAGCCAGACCGGGCAACAAGCCAGGCCGGCCGACCCACCTAGGCCGGTCGACCTGGCCACGTCACCGATCTGGCCCTGTCTTCTCCCCAGTGGCATAAAAACACAAAACGAGGACATCTAGACCATCCGCTACCGTCGGTTTGATCGAATGGACACGGTTGCTTCACAAATGAGCATAGGATTCCCTTCGATTCCTTTCTTGCGCAAGTCCATTTGATCCACCGGCTTAAGGGGTTAATCGACACCATCAAGGGAGCAACCTAGACAAAATCTACGGCCGGGAGGTGAAGAAGGTTGGTCGGCCGACCCACCCTAGGCCGGCCGACCCACTCTTGAGCTCCCTCGGGTTCCCCTTTGGACGAGGGATAGATGACACGTGTCCCTACACATGGAGCACCTCGGTTGCTGCAAAACACTATAAATAGAACCCCTCTCCTCACTTGTAACACAACACACAACACTTACACATTTTCATTCCACTTAGTAGAGTAGCTCTTAGTTAGTAGAAGTTGGGAGTTAGAGTCAAGTCGAGCTGACGCTCGGAGTTCCGGAAGTGTCTTCGGGAATTCGGGTAATAGCTCTTGTACCCTTTCCTAATTGTTTCAATTAGTGAGATCACTTCATTCATTGCTATAGTGTTGAACTTTATTTGAGCTGAGTATATCTGCATAAATGAGTTGTGTAGATTTGCTTTACCGGTAGCTTATATTCGTCTGGAATCAGTTTAGGTTCTCACTCATATACTGTTAGAGCCAGGCATTGAACCTAGATCAACTTCTTTTAGTACTGAGGAAGATTGATTAGGAATAGTCGCAGACGTGGTGTCTGAGACTAGGACTAACTCGGTTTACACCCGGGCCCACGTATATGTGGTAGGTGGTAGGTGGTGACAGCCCTATCCATCCGTAGATACTAAGTATCTCGTGCGTAACCCACAGCGTCCGGCTTTGGACCAGTAGAGCCAAATCGGAACGATCATAACCATTCGGGATTCCAATTCAGGATAGCGGGTGGTAGTGAGTGTCCGAGCTCCGACGACGAATATCAAGTGGACCACTATTAGAATACCCTAAGCTCGCTCAGTAAACTGAATCACACGACTTTGTGAACTTATTAAACTTGTCTCGTTGTCCTCCCAACTGTCTATCTAGCTAGTGTAGCTTTCTCTTTATTTGTGTGAATATTTATCGTGTGTGTGTGTGTCCCGGTCTTTTCATTTATCCTAACCCCCGTTACCTAGACTGGCTGGTATTTTAAATAATTGAGATATAGAGGTTATCTCTTTAAACCCTCGTTCCCTATGGATTCGATAACTCTAGGAATACTCCTAATGAAAACTACAAGCGATATCCATCCGCTTGCGGATTAATTTCTTTGAGCGTAAGAATCGCCAACACCTGGCTCTGCGGAAACGCCCAATTTGGTCGTATCTCCAGAGCTTGGCCCGGAGGAGGTAATTGCATCTAGAGAGCCTGGTTCAGATGGGTGAGAAGACAACCAAACACCCTAGTTTTATATCTTTTGATGCAAAACTACTTGGATGCAGGCAACTAAACAGCCTATAAGTGTTTGGTTTGGACCCATCTCTGTGATGCAGGTGTCGTTGGTTACGTGGTTGACGCCGTTCCGTGGAGGAGAACTGGAGGTTCGGGCATCCGGGGGTGTGCAGGCAACCGGATTCTGTACCTGGCGATCACAAGAGATGGCGTGGACGAGAAGATTCACTGCAACAAGGATCCGTGAAAGCTAGAGGCTGGGCGTCAATCACTTGGCGGCGAAGCGGGACTGACTGGTGGGTCTAGGCGTGGGCTGGAGACCAGGATGCTGCGAGGATGCTTGCAAAGGAATATGGCGCAAATATTCCTTGTGCGTTGTACACCGTTGATACTCAGATCAATGGTGGAGGCAACCCCTAGGGTTTGGGGTTCTCACCCCTGAGGCTATAAGTAGAGGGAGAGTGTAGCACCTCCTTCTCACCCACTTGAGCTTGAAATTTCAGATTTGTGAGAAGTGTGTGTGGGAGAGAGAGAGGGTGGCACCTACGAGTGCTTGTGTCCACGAGAGCAGCTTTGTAATCTTTCAACCATCTATGCAATGAATCCTCCATTTTTCAAGTCCATGGCTCGTTTTTCCTAGTTCATATGTTTTGATCTTGCTCCTTTGTTGGTTTGTGTTGCAACTAGATTATTTGCCTCATCTCTTTCTTTATACTTCTGATCCATGATGTCTTGAGGCACTTTTGCAACTTAGGATTTACTAGAGATCAAGTTTTCATCAAGTTGCAAATATGTGAAGAATTTGTTTTTCACGCAGCAGTAAGTGTTTGATATTTAAAACAATATACAAAAATCATTTTTCAGTGCTTCTACTTGGAGTAGTTTCGTAACTTTCATATATATCAACACAAAAATTTTGAAGTCATGGAGATTCTCCGTTTGGGTGCAGTGAGGTGAAAACCGAGCCCCAAACTTTCCCACACGAGATCTATGACAGGTTGTAGTGTTTCCTTTTCTTGATTTTTGTGCAAATTTGGAGCTCGGTTTTTGAAGTCATGGAGTAGTTTTTAAGTGCTTCTGCATGAAGTAGTTTCGTGACTTTCATATATATCAACACAAAAAATTTGAAGTCATGGAGATTCTCCATTTGGGTGCAGTGAGGTGAAAACCAAGCCCCAAACATTCCACATGAGATATGTGACAGGTTGTAGTGTTTGCTTTTCCTGATTTTTGTGCAAGTAGTTTTGAGAAGATTTTTGATAGATTGCTTCACGACTCATTGGTTTATAGGGAGAAAAATTCCTTAAAATTTTGGAGCATCAAAAATTCACCATCTCTCTGCTCCAAGTGACAATCAGGATTGTGATTAAATAAATCTCCACATAATACATGCCTCTCATCCATGCATGTTAGTGGTACACATAGTTGCCGAAGTTTTTCGTGTTTTAAAAGGATGGTGAGTTCGAGGAGCACCAGTTATAAGAAAAATCTTAAAGGCTTCCATTCACCACCTCTGGTCGCTGTAGCGGGTTTCAAGGAGAGTAGAGGAGTGCGAACCAGCGTAGACGAGTGATGCCGGAAATGCTCGGCTAAAGGGGTGGGGCCGGCCGGCCTATAGAGACCCGGTTGGTCTTGCATTCTTCTTCAATTTGCATGTGTACGCTTTGGTCATTTGCCAAGTTAGAATATACTACCTCCGTTTTTTTTTGTTTGATGCCTTTGACTTTTTGACAAGCCTTTGACCATTCGTCTTATTCAAATTATTTTTGTAAATATCATTTATTTTGTTGTGATTTGTGTTATCAATTAAGATACTTTAAATATGTCTTATTTTCTAAATTCGTCTTGGTCCATAAGATCGATCTGGACCTCCACAAGATGTTCATCCAAATTATTTTGTCGCTGCCTCAAAGCGACTAATTCTGCCCTAGAATCTTCCTCCTCGTTGGTCTCGCTACTATGCACCATCATCTTCGGGACCGCGTAGTAGGAGACCTTCGGATTGTATTCTAGCGATCTTGGAGTCGTCTGCCCATACTTCATTAGTGCAAGGTTGTCTTCCATCCGCAGAGCTGACCTATGGGTAACCTTGCTGACCACCTACTTCTTGGTCGTAAGTTGCCTAGTAGTCGGTCGCATCGGGGTTCTCGGACACGCTTGTTTACCCTTTACAATGCATCGCAGAGGGGACATGGGTCTAGCACCCCTTCGAGAGGTAACCTGACGCTCTTGATGAGTTTTTTTGTCATGGTGAATGCTCTAAAGGTGGTCGGCTCAAGGAGGAGAGAGTTTGGCACGAGGAATGAGGTGAGGATGCTCAAAGTTTGAAAATATAGGCTCAATCAGTTAAAACTAACTCAGATTCGATCAACTCTTTGTGCAGAGGCCTCAGTGTGACTACAGGATAAGAATGGATCTTCAAATTTTGAAAATGTTTGAAATAGTCAGATTAATCGGGCTGCCTAGGGTTAGTCTGGCCAGAATTGGTCAGCCTGCTCCCCAACCCCTAAGTATCAGTTTTGCATGGTTTTATATAAATATTTTTTGAAAAATAGATAGAAATAATATGCAATCTGCACCAATGCTCTGTTCTGGTCAGAGCAAGTACGAAAATATTTTTTTTTACTTTTTTCATAAAACTCAAGGATGCCCACCTCCTCGAATGGTTGGGGGGTTTCGGGCTAAAGGAATTTTTTTAGACACTAACTATTAACTTTGAAAATATTCCCATCATCGTCCTAGATGGTTATAGCTCCGAGGTCTAAGGCATTTAGAACAAGATACGGGCCTTCCCACTTGTTACGAAGCTTACCTCAACCAAACAGTTTAATTCTAGAGTTGAATAAGAGAACTTTATCTCCATGCTTACTGTTTAATTTTAATTTGCTTGTCGTGCCATCTTTAAGTTCGCTCTTTATAAAGTTTGTCCCTATAGTAAGTTTTTCCCCCTCAATTCTTCTAGTTCGGCGAGTTGCATTTGTCTCTTAATTCCAACCGATTGAAGATTCATGTTCCATTTCGTGATTGCCAAGTGAGCCTTGTATTGTAATTCTATAAGGATGTAGCAAGTCTTCCCGTAGACCAATTGATACGGGGTCACACCGATCGGGATTTTATACGTAGTATGGTAGGCCGAGAGTTTGTCACTAAGCTTTCTTTTGATAGCTTTTCCCATCTCGTCTACTGTTTTATAGAGAATCCATAGAATATAATAGAATAGCATTAAGAAATACCAACAGGCAACAACTCGGCCAACACAAAATTAGTAAGCATGAAAAGATATCGCCACCTAAATTAATGCACGGAAATTAAGGAGCAGCACACGTTTCAAACAACCATGATCCAAAAGATTAACAAGTTTTAAGCACAAAAATACAATAAAACCATAAGATAATGCTTGAAGCTTAACTCTCTAAACTCCTTACAACTAAACTCCTATCCTTTCTATCCCCTTTTGGCATCAAGGACCAAAAGGAGCCTAATCTTGATGACATTCTGAGACACCACCAGTAGCAGCAGCGCCGGTCGAAGCTTCGAAATGATCGAAGAGAGCACGCTTAGAGCAAGACCTAGTGGGGTGAGCTGAGATGAGGGGACTAACACAAAATCACTTGTAGGCTTAAAGTGTTCTAGAATAGAAAAAGTGAGATGAAGTCTGAGATCACCACCTGCGTGCCAAGTCTGATCAGGAGGAGCAAGAGGCTGCTGAGGTGGAACACGATGCTGATAGACAAGGGGTCGAGCATACTAAGAATAGGGATCTTGACCAGGCGGATGGTGAATAAGCTAAACATCGAAGTACTGAATGGCCCCTTTCATCTCATGGAGCTCATCATCCATGTACGTCTGGCAGCTTACCCTGTCATCAAGCCTCTTGTCCATAACTGTCTTCCAATCATCGAAGGCTTGCTGCTGTTGAGTCTTCCAATCATGTATTTGTTGTTGCTGCTAAGCTCTCCATGCAAGCTTTTCTTGATGCCAAATTTGCATTTGGCCAAACATGTCGACAATGTCCATAAGAGGAGCTGATGAAGAGGAAGATGCTCCACCTCCTATCATAAACTGTGGATATCGAGCAACCAGAGGAGGAGGCATCTGAGTCACATCCATGTTAACATCATCCAGAGCAGTCGTAGCATGAGGAACTGGAGGTGCATTCTTAGGCCTGTAGAGGATACCCTAAAGAAACTTCCCAATATGATGCTACTGAATCTCGAACAAGGCAAGGTTCTCATCAGAGACAGGCACCGACCTAGTCTTTGTCAAGATATAGCTGATGTAGGGTGCCTGAGGAAGAGACCGATTTACACTTCTGCACATGGCATCATTAATCTCTCCAAAGTATCAATTGTCCAATATTAATAGCTTCCCTTCTAAATAGATGAAGCATGATCCAGCTGATGATAGGTATGATATGATTTCTATAGCCATCGTGGACCATCAATGGTCGTTAGGATGACATATATTAAAGCGGCCTTTGCCTTAAGTTTACGAACGTTGGACTTGTTGAAGCCAGCACGATTAGAATCCATGTACATGAAGGTAATGTCCTCGAAGAGTGGATACTCTTCTGTCCAAAAAGACTTAAAAAATGCTAGACCATGGATCTCTACTCCATTAGTACAAGTCCCTAGAGCAGTAGAGCCTCATTGATCTGATCAGCTGTGAGGTGCTTTCTTTCCTCATCAATGCAAAAGAAGATGTCATTCCCGGTGTTAGGAGGAATATAGCATGTGGCAAAGAACTCAAAAGGTCCTATCTTAAGACCACGTCAGTATGCTATTTCCACGCAACTCCACTAATCCGAGAGTGGAAGCAAAACAATCCTGCACATAAGGACCAATAGCATTTGTAATTTCTGCCTAGTTGAAGTAGTGAGGCTCTCTGAAAGGTCTCCAAAACTTGGTGTAAATGAAGTACAAATCTCGAGAGACAAGAGTGCTGAAACAGTAATCATTAGTGCCATCCGCCTGATTTGGAAACCATTTGAAGAACTTGACCTTCCTTTTCTTTCTTAGATTTTCCGTAGAAGTCTCCAGCAGGTCCGTGTTGATTTGAGGCACAAACTCAAGGATGATGCTTTTATCGACTGCAATTTCCTCCTCGACTTCCATCTCATAATCGACGTTAACCATGTCACTGAGCAAACTGGTCGATGCTAAAAGAGTAAATTGCACTTTTGCCTCCGAAAGTTGGATGAAAATATCGCTTGGCTTCCTAAACTTTGTTTTGTCTCACTTGACCCTTTGAAGTTTCCACACAGCCTAATTTTTTTCACAGCCGGAGCCAACTTCTAGGGGTTGTGTTGCAACGGGATCCAACTTTTAGGGGCTTTGTGGCACGCAAAAACAACTTCCAGGAGCCAAGTGAGACAAAACAAAGTTTAGGGGCCAAGTGAGATTTTCGTCCAACTTTTGAGGGCAAAAGTGCAATTTACTCATGCTAAAATGTGTGCTCGAGGACTATCAAGCTAGACTGGCTCATCGTCAACAGGCTGATCGCTTCAACCTCCCAGTGGCATTGACAAACTCCCAATTGAGCGCTCGTCTAAGAGACCTCCGATGAAACAGAAAAAGACCGAAGTGTCCGGACCACAAAATACTGTAGTAGTCATTAGTCCCCCCTTTAGCTGCAGGCCAGTGCACATGCGTCGGCTAGAGTGGCTAGGTTCACATGTGTATATATATACTAGTCGTGTGGGCGCTCTCGCGGCGCACCGAGGGCGGTTGGGGCGCGCGCGAGCGGTGGCAAAATGCGTGGGCCGCACCTGCAAAACGCGCGCCCCCACGAGGCCAGGGAACGCACGCGAGCATAGACGCGGTGGAAAAAGCGAAAAAAACGGCGCCTGGCCGGGACTCGAACCATGGTCTCTGCAGTGAGAGCCGACTCGGCTAGCCAACCCAGCAAATCGCCCGACGTGTTGATCCTTGCGCGCAAAAAAATATTTTATACGTAAAAAAAGAATGGACGGCCAGATCAGAACGGCACGAGCGATCGGACGGCCGTGGCGGCGCCGGACGGGGAGGCCAGCCACGTGGCGACCCAGCGACGCGCGTGTTCAGACTTGTACTATTTATTGATATAATTCTACATGGCAAAGCCCAAACGGACGCTTTTCTGTTGCACCACCAGGCGCATCCTGGTTGTGCCACATGGCTCAATCACAGCGTGCCATGTCATCCCCAAGGGAAAAATTCCAAAAAATCCAGAAAAATCCCAAATTATTTTTAAAAAGTCCAAAATGCAACAAAAGTTATGGTGAGCATACGTAAATAAATTTAATCATTAGAATCGTTGACTTCTATAAACCGAATTAAGAAATAATATAATAATTCTTTCAGAATAATAAAAAATTTAAAATAAATCCAAAAAATTCAAAATATCTAAAACAATTCCAAAATGCACTTGTACCTTGCAACACTAATGCAACATGCCACTGACGCGTAAACATCTCTAGTACGAAAACATAGATGGATATCCGTCGATATATATGTGCACTTGTCCCCAGTTAGTCTTACAATTATGCGGTAAAATAGCCAATTAACTAGCATGTGAGTGAACTCAGATCAATTGTTGGTTTCCTTTCTTACAAAAAAATTTAAAAAATAATATATCAGTTCTTCCTTTGAAATGGTACTGCTCAACCGTCTTCTTCTTTCTCGCTATGCCATCTTCTTCTTCCTCTCCGATAGCCATCACATCGAGGTTTGTATTTTGGTTTGGGTTTGGGGTTTCCCTATGTCTGATGGGCTTAGAGAGATGTCGGGGAGGCAGCAACCCGGCGATGGGGATGGGATCATGGGGGACAACGAGGCGGCGCCGGCGCCGCGGGCCTAGGTAAAGGCTGTCGGGTGGTGACAGCGAGCTCTGCAACATTCCTCAAGTTTAGGGTGGGCGGGACCAGTGAAGCGGTGGGAGGGAGGTGGACGATGCGACAAGATGGCAAGGGCGTCGTTGACCACGAGTAATGATGGAATCGCAACGACGGAGGCAGGGTAGTTGGAGAGGAGGAAGGAGCTATACCATTTTTTGGTCAGGAACGGTATAATGCCCCATAGCACCTCTCTCTTTTTATTGTTTGACCGCTCCTCCCGACCTCCCATGATGAAGAGCTGTCAGCGGCGTTTTTTAACATTTTGTATTTATTTTATTTTAAGAATAACAATTATTTATTAAAATTAAATAAATTAGCTGGAAATTCAACCGCTCTTTCAGCTAGCGGCCAGAGGCTGTTTATTTAATTTTAATATTTTTTTATTTTGACATAAAATTAATATAAAATGTTAAAACATTCGGGTAGCGGCAGCAACCCGTTGATCATGAGCTCCGTCGCAACTGCAACCGGGCCTTTTCTTTTATGAAGGCCCAAGTATATGGTTTTCGCTGGAGTTCCGCTTCAAAAGCCGGCCCAAACGGACGCACGGCGCCGCCATCGCGCCTTGCTGATTTATCGGAGGAAGCGCCGGTGGCGCGGGCCGCGGGCGGAGCAACAGCCGCCAGGATGAGGGGGCTGACGCGTGCGGGGAAGCGAGCCGGCGAGATGGCTTTCAACGCCGGCGGCGGCGCCGTCAATTGGTTCCCCGGCCACATGGCCGCCGCCTCCCGCGCCATCCGCGACCGCCTCAAGCTCGCCGACCTCGTCCTCGAGGTCCGCGACGCCCGTGTAAGTCCAAGTCCGCCCCCGCGCGCTTTCCTTTTGGCCCGCCGCCGCCCCCCGCCCTTTTCTCGCGTTCTTGCTCCGGGAGGTGCGGGCGGCACCTGACGCTCGGCCGGTGTTCGACGAAATGTCTCGCCTGAGCGCAGCTTGCGAGTCAGTGGAACACGATATTGCGAGAACAATGATCATCAGTTAACTGCCCATTATTTCTGTTTCTTCAGCATGTTTCTGTTTATTGTGTACTATGCTCATCTGTTTACTTGTGTGCAACTTACTGTAACTTATGGCCAGATTCCATTGTCCTCAGCAAACGAAAACCTTCAACCAGTGCTTGCAGCAAAGAGGCGTATACTTGCTCTGAACAAGAAAGATCTAGCGAATCCCAATATAATGAATGTATGCATAACACTGATATCGCCATTTCTTGTTGAGCCATTCGTGACTTCACATAATTTCTGATATCCAATTTCAATATTCTTTATCATGCACTTGCAAGCTTATATTAACATATATTTTGCAGAGGTGGATTCATCATTTTCAATCTTGTAAGCAGGATTGTATTTCAATAAATGCACATAGCAGCAATTCTGTTAGTCAGGTTTGTTAGCTGTTTATCTCACGCTTATCCAATTTTTTAATATAACAGTATATATTTGCTATACTGAAAGTAGTAGTTAAACATTAGGCTCAGAAGCTTTCTTTATATTCTAGAGTGCTAATTCATTCACCTAATTAGCACTTACAAAGGTGATCAGTACCTAACTATTTACTGAATTCTATAACTTTTACTGGTAAAGCTCCTTCACAAAGAAAAAATTAGAGACAAATACCATGAAACTATAATATGAATGGAGTTTGGAGAACCTTGTAACTTTTTTTAAAACAAATCAAATAGCTTCAAACAAGTTATCAAGATGAGTATACTCTACACACTGAATCCATTTTTTTAGTGTAATTTAGTATTTAGGGTAATTTAGTCGAAGTATATGATATTCAGGTTTTATGAAAATTGTATAATTTTGAGTAAATTGCGCTGCAAGTACAAAAAGTTGTCTGCATTTGGGTTAGGTCCAAAAATCAGCAAACCGTGTGTTTCAGTACTTGAAGTTGCATAGTTGTTTCAAGGAATAAGTTCATGTTACATACTTGAACAATCGACGAGTCCACTTAACCCACCAAACTATAAAATGGTTTATTTTCACATATCTCAACTATGAAAATCGGAGCCATCAACATATGATGGTTTTAAAAGTGGTTTTGCCATTTGTAATTTGAATAACTCCATTGTACACTTTTGAATTAATTTTTTCAAGCAACAATAAGAAGGATACCACAATTCGGTCCACTACTCAATTAATTTTTAAAAATATGAATGAACTATGAAACTGTAAAAAACTATGATTGAAAAATATCCATTTGCTTATGATTTTCTTTGATGTTTAGGAGGTTCATTGGACTTATTTGAATTTTATTAATAATTTGAGGTTGTAAAATGGTTTTATTTAAATTAGAAAATAGCAAAACCACTTTTAAAACCACCATACGTTGATGTTTGTTCTGGTTTTGTGATACGTGCTTGATAAGCACGCAATGGGTAAGGCCCTTAACGTGCGCGAGACAGCCGTTTATCGTCGGCGACGCCTTGCCTATTCGCGGAGCCACCGCCTATGAGATCTACTCTCAATTTTGATTCATTGTTTGGATCCCAAAGGAAGATACTTGACCATCCCTTTTATAGGGATGAAAGACTTAGACCTTAAGAAAAAGACCGACTTGAACGCTAAGAAAAGACTTGACTTGGCATAAGAATATATTTCTAATAAAGAGGAACTAATAAATCGCAGCGGGGCCGAGTGCTACCGGACCCGTGGGTACTGTTCATGGGCCTAGGTCTTGTTGGGCCCGCGCATATTATTTTGATACTTGAGTTATGTGAAATGGACCATTTTATGGTTTGAAGGTTTAAGTGGACTTTGTTGATAGTTAAGATATGTAAAATGATCTTTTTTCTTGTTTCAAATAGATCCAAAGGTCGCATGTACAAAGTGGTTTTGATGATTAGGCTGCCACATCACTGCTCATGTGACCTTATGAGATGATTTTGGCCTCGTTTGTTTTAGATTAAAGTTGAGTTGTGTTTTACTGTAGCAAATTTATGACCCCCTTGAAAAACATTTTAAAAATTTTAAAAATTATGAAAAAATTATTTTACGAACTCTAGGAAGAACTATTTGAAACCCCGCAAAAATGACTAGAAAATATTACATCATTTGGCTTATAGAAAAATGACAAATTTTACTTTAATTGAATTTAATTTAATTTAAGCTGAAACAAACAAGGCCTTTGCTATGTCGATAATCGTTATAGCATTCTTTAATCTATTTTTTTTAATATAAGACACATGTCATCTTGTTACACTCTTCATCACTTGTTCTCTGTCTTCCCTCATCGCACCATGGAAAGATAATCCATCTACTAGTTATTTAAAGAAATTAAAAAAGCCTCTGTACACATTTCAAGAAAATCAAATCATGGATAATTAATTAAACTGTATTTTAATATCTTTGATCTTTTGCTCCGTGCTATCTTTTTGTTCCCATAAAACAAAGGAGGGGTGAGAGCTACTACACGGGCTCTCGCTGGCACGGGCTAATGCCTGGGCTCCCAACCATGTCCAACTTCGCTGCACGACATCATCCCTCAACAAAGCTTGCTACGCCATGGACTCAATTGGCAACGCGCCAAGGTAGCTCGCCGTGGCGGTTGGCCCCGTCCCTACCGCGCCATCATTATAATCGGCTGCAAGCCGGGGTAGCTCACTGTGTGGCGCCATCGCTAAGCCAGTCGTAAGATTAGCCCCAAGAATATTGGATGACAGCCGAGTAGCCCCCTGGTAGTGGGGACCCTGACAATATGTTCGAGGAGCCGAGCAGCGGTGCGGCGGGCACGACGAAGGAGTGCATCCTTCGTCGCACCGTCGAGGAAGCCAAGGTGGCCGGCGCTGCTTGGTTGGTGGCCTAGGCTATGGTCTGAACAAGATGCAGCAGTACCATATGTCGATGAAGAGGCGGGAGGGTGTGAAGAAGCCACCTCGAGCATCTCCTCTTGTGAGGATACCAATGTCGTTGCCCCCGTCAGCAACTTTTCCTGCTTCAGCGTGTTGTTGGTCGCCCCCACCCGCCACCGCCATCACCATCACACTGCAAACCCAACCGGGCTTCAAGAACATGAGAAGGTGCATTAGATATGCAGCACGCTCCCCTCCTCGCAACTCCCTATTGGCTACTGCGACCACGACCACCAACGACCACCCTCACTGGTGGGGTGTGGGCGGCATACGTGGCGAGGACTCGAGCGAGCTCCGCGACAGCGAATCACCTGCGGCAGAGGCCAAGAAGTTGGTCGAGCCTGGTGAGCGTGGCTGCGGTGCCTTACCGAATGGCGATGCCCACGGGCAGCTGCGTTGGCGGAGTGGAGGGAGCGAGAAGAGGATGGAGGGCGGCGTGTGGTGTGACAATAGATAGGTGTGACAGATGTGGGGTATGTGGTGACGTGTTTGGTGATTTGGAGTGCCATGCCACAAAACAGCTTTGTGCAAACCTCTTTAGACCTGAGACAATAACTCAACTTCATGTATAGAAATACATGGTTTCAGAGATTTTACACCTTAGTGATAATATGAGACAACTTCATTTCAATTTACTTTTTTATAAAGATTGTGCTTCTTTTTTTCCTCTCCGACAATTCAAATTATGCTTTTTAAGAACAAAAGAAGGAAGAAGTACAGCAGTACTTCACTAAAATGAAAGCTCCATAGATTTGATTTGTGTACTCTACGTATTTTTCGTCCGGAAAACTTTTAAGACTTGAATCAAGATATCAGATGGATATTTGTTCTATCAATGCTGCTCATGCAGCTGATGTTGCACCATCTCATGTGTCATAGATTGCATTTTGGTCAGTTTTAGCATTTCCCATGACTCAACCACTGCTAACGAATGTTATCACTATGGCAAATTGTCTTGCCAATTTCATCTTGTTTAAATGATACTTTACTTTCTTTAGTCTTAAGTGTGGCTTTAATCTTCTTCTTTTTTATTTTGTCATAAACAGTTGCTTGGGCTTGTGGAGTTGAAACTAAAGGAAGCAATCTTGAAAGAACCAACACTTCTTGTTATGGTTGTTGGTGTCCCTAATGTTGGCAAGTCTGCACTCATAAATTCTATTCATAGAATTGCCACTTCTCGATTCCCAGGTATAAACATTACAAAATAAAACTGATATTTTATTTCATCTATGATCCATTTTTTTATTGCTCTACTCCTAGTGCAAGATAAGATCAAGCGGGCTGCTGTAGGACCACTGCCTGGTGTTACTCAAGATATTGCAGGATTTAAGGTGAGGTTCTAAGGTCAGATTTACTTTTAATGTCTCTGAATTGGTTAGATGGATGTTTTTGGTCCAAAACTATCGTTCTTGCCAAAATTAAATTACTGGCTTAGTTATACCCTAAAAACTCTTCTCCTTTCTGCCACTACAACTTTCTTGCCCATTTATGTTTTACCACTCACATGACCGGCCAAATGTGTTCCTGATGCATGCATCCTCCCTGCCAGTGGCAGACCTAGGATATTTGACCTGGGTGAAGTTCCGGTGCTGCCATTCCAGACTCGACACTCAACAAATTCTCTTATAGTGCAGTATTGTTGGGGGGGACTTAAGGACATCTGTGGAAAGCATATTTTGAACAAGTAGTGTATCATCATTGTTAGTTTATATAATCAATGAAATTATGTAACAACCTACTAAATCTATATTATAGTGAGATAAGTTGTTGTCTGGCTTCTTGTTTATTACCACAGCACTACCGGCGAAATTGGAGCCTGGGCACATGACCGCCACACCTGGAAGGTGGAAGCTGGGTCTGCCAATGTCCTCTTTTTCACCGCCAGAACCTCAACCAGCTCGCCATGCCTTATCGCTGATGCATTCAAAGCAGCTGGCAACCTTGTTCACACCTTTTTTGCTGTCAGATCTGTTTTCTCTGTCCATGACATCATCAATGCGTCTGTATCTTGCCACACCACCATTTGATCCGCTCGCCATGTTGGTCGATGACCATCTCCTATGACCCCGGTGCTCCAGCTCCTCTTTGGTACGATAGATAACGAAATTGTCTGGAACAGTGGATATTACCATGAACTCGAATTTTCAGAATGCCGTTAAGCCACCTGAGCTGGTCCACCGTGCATCTGCCCTCTCCTCTCTCTGTGTTTGTCCTCCTAGTGTGCTACTCTCCACCTGAGCCAGTGTCCACTGGCCAAATGGACTCTGATGGTTTCTACCCATGTCACTTCCTGATGCTGCTGTCAACTGCTGGAATCCATGCACCGGTCACTGCCTGCGCTGATGAAGTAGTCGCCTCTTGCAT
Source organism: Raddia distichophylla (assembly GCA_005191435.1). Lineage (NCBI taxonomy): Eukaryota > Viridiplantae > Streptophyta > Magnoliopsida > Poales > Poaceae > Raddia > Raddia distichophylla. Next base: position 29,232 of record SPJY01013201.1, read on the forward strand.
TTGTCAATCTCATCTCCATTCTCTCATCTTCATTTTTGCTTTCCTGACCATTTTGAGTTCCGATCTTATCAGTTCGGTGTCTTTTCTATGTTCTTTCTTATCAAATCAGAGTTATATTTTTGGGGTTAAGATGAGTGAACTAGAGAGAGAAGAGAGGGGCTATTTAAAGTGTAAATCCCACACCTGAATACCTGATCAATGGTTACCTGTAATTCTAGTGACGGGGGTTAGCATAAGTGGCGAAAAGGAAATGATAGTGTTTTTCGGTGGCAGAAGAACCAAGATGGCACACCTTTATAGTGGCAAGAATAAAAATGTGTCTTGATATTATTGCATGGCATAGAAGAAAAAAAACACCATATAATCCATGCTATGCATATGGACGCCTGCCCAGCTGTCATATTATATGAGTTTGTTTTGACACCACTCTACGTGTGCATAAACACTAAATAATGCACACATCCACAAACTATTGCAGCAAATTTAGAATTTGTTTTTCCTCTTTCTTATGAGAGATGATGTGAGACAATGTATATATATACCTTTGCTGCTGTACGAGGCCAGCATGAGATTGATGGATGCCGGGACGTCATTTATCTATCTGTCTTGCCCCCACAGCAATGGCTGCTGCAGAGCGCAGGCAGAGAGGTACAGGCCCATGCATGACGCTGTGCATGGACGTACGGGGCCGACCACCTCCCGAGTCCCGACCCCCACGTAGGTATGCGCAGCCCATCACCGACGGCGAGGCTGTGGAGATAGTGCCGTAGCATGCATGCATATGAGCTCGCTAACTAGAGGAGATGATCGAGAGCATATGTTAAATTAATATATTTGACACTGTTGACTTTTCTCAAACTTTGATCAACAATATTTATTCAATTAATTAGTTAAGTAGAGTGAAATGAATGAGTATCACAAGATTTGTCATCAAAAATACTTTATGCGTGCCTTGTATGTTTATTTATGTGCACAAATATTTGTAGAAAAGACCAATAGTCAAACGAATGAAAAAAGTTAACTGTGACAAATATTTGAGAACGAGGTAGTAGTGTACTTCTAGAGGGTTTTTTAGATTGATTTATATATGATAGAAAAATTATAAAAAATAATTTAAATTAGTTTTCTAGTAAAATAAGTATAAGCCACTTTGAACATGTTGTAATTCTTTTGGAGTGCGCCATAAAGTGTGAAAAAAATAAAGATAGGATAGATCGGAGTAGAGAATAGTGTTTTTAGATGACAAATTTAAAGTAGCTGTTGAGCACTGCATGCACTATCACTACTACAAAACACCCCTTCCGCGCCATCTAATCATTGCTGATTACTTTGGAACGACAGTTATAAAGTATCATTACTGGTGCTTAAACCTCTTTGCGCTCGATGTCCAGTTCGGAGTTACAAACCGGCAGAGATACATCTTTTTGCTTCGGCTTTTACTATACACCGACAGTGAAACATCACTACTGGCTCAATCTACGAACCGGCACTACTGGCATTTGGGTGAACCGGCAATGATGTATCATTTTCGGGTGGTGGTTCAAGGCCATCAATGGTACAAAAACCATCACTACTGGTCTTTTTAACAAGGCAACAGTGATAAACTTTTAATATCAGCATCAAAAAATAGGCGAGCAAGTAGGCGGGAAAATAAGAGCCCCACAGTGATATTTTGTAGTCCCTCTGTTTCTTAAGTAAGGCGTATTTTGAAATGGCACATAGATTAAATAAATTGTGAAACCAAAGGAAAATGAATAGAAAATGACCGTGCTACCCATGTTATAATTGTATTAGAAATATGAGACAGAACATTATGTGAGAGAGTTAATCGTAAATGCATGAGAGAATTGTGTAATAAATAAGGGTAGACAAGGAAAACATTAAAAAAATTCGCATACACCCCTTATATTTCTAAATAAGATCATTCAAACTATATGTCTTACATAAAAAATGGAGGGAGTAATTACTACTGGAACATGAAACAAGTCGACAATGATTGTTGGCGGTCCTTAACCTAACTGAGATTATTCTACAAGCATATGGATACCAATGTAGCCTTCACCCAGGAATATTCCAAAGTATTGATTTAATTACACGAGGAACGAGAAGTGCACCAGTTTAGAATCTAATTTGTCTAGGGGTAATGATGGGAGAGAAAGTATATAAGTTATGAGGATCGAGAGGGTCTTTAGGTCTTGGTCACACGTAGCTAAAAGGGTACACATCTAGTTCAATACTATGGTTAAGAATTCCGAATGATTATGGTCATTCCCATGTGGCTCTACAGAGCCAACCCTAACGTGGATTTCAAGGAATAGAAAGGCATTGTCACCATCTGCTACCTACCACACAAGCAGGAGGCTTAGGCATCGACCAAGGTGATTCCTAGCACAAACACCACGTCTATGCTAATAATTACTACTTTAATATACAACTTCTTAAATAGCTAGCATAAATAATATTCCGAAATGTTCCTGATACCTACGGTGTTTCGAAGTGGCTAAGGCACTTTCCTTCAGGGGTCATAGCTGCGGGGTTTGGAAGTGGCTAAGACAGTTGGCTTCAGGAGTTGACAAGTAAAACAACTGAAATGACGAATAACTCCTTTCTTTCTTCAGGCAAATTCAAGTTTTGTTCTTTTGTAAAATAATTCCCGCTCGTTCGTAATTCTCAAGTGATACTCTCAAGCCGCTCTAGTGGAATTATAGATCCTCTCACAGGCCTAGATCCTCTCACAGGCCTATGGCCAACTTTTCCCTACTGTCTACAATTTAGGGTAAAGTGGTATATCTATACTGCATATATATTGTATAGCCAAAACATGATCCTAATGAAAGTCGTGACACTTCTAACCCGATCAATTGACAGAATAATGCTCAGGAGTGAGGAAGAGAATGAACTCATAACGAAGGATTGATATTAGCGCAAGTGCAATGACGTGTGGTACAATTGAGTCCAACATATCAGATCTTGTATTTTGGGAAATATGGTCTTTAATCAAAAGACTCCTTAATTCGGTATATCCCTTCTCACTACAGGAAACAACAGTGGTTTCGATGGCCAAAACCGTCGATATTAAATACCAAGCAGTCGGGAAAAAGTAGTCTCGACAGCCGACCGTCCAAACAAGGTCGTCGAGTCAGCTCCGTCGAGAGAGATGAACAGCCTTGATGGCTCAACCATCGACTGGAGGTGGGGAATGAGGGTTTCAGGCTCTGCCCCAAATAGATTTTGATTTGGTGACCTGCCGTTGGATGCGAGCTGCACGGCTGGATTAAAAGAGACGGCCCTCGGCCGTAAGAGGCCGAACTGCCGACGATACGCTTCCGTTGATCATGGGCTCAGTGTACTGGACATCAAAGCCGTCGCAACTGCAACCGGGCCTTTTCATTAGGAAGGCCCAAGTATATGGTTTTCGCTGGAGTTCCGCTTCAACAGCCGGCCCAAGCGGAAGCACGGCGCCGCCATCGCGCCTTGCTGATTTATCGGAGGAAGCGCCGGTGGCGCGGGCCGCGGGCGGAGCAGCAGCAGCCAGGATGAGGGGGCTGACGCGTGCGGGGAAGCGGGCCGGCGAGATGGCTTTCAACGCCGGCGGCGGCGCCGTCAATTGGTTCCCCGGCCACATGGCCGCCGCCTCCCGCGCCATCCGCGACCGCCTCAAGCTCGCCGACCTCGTCCTCGAGGTCCGCGACGCTCGTGTAAGTCCCCCCCGCGCGCGCTTTCCTTTTGGCCCGCCGCCGCCCCCCGCCCTTTTCTCGCGTTCTTGCTCCGGGAGGTGCGGGCGGCACCTGACGCTCGGCCGGTGTTCGACGAAATGTCTCGCCTGAGCGCAGCTTGCGAGTCAGTGGAACACGATATTGCGAGAACAATGATCATCAGTTAACTGCCCATTATTTCTGTTTCTTCAGCATGTTTCTGTTTATTGTGTACTATGCTCATCTGTTTACTTGTGTGCAACTTACTGTAACTTATGGCCAGATTCCATTGTCCTCAGCAAACGAAAACCTTCAACCAGTGCTTGCAGCAAAGAGGCGTATACTTGCTCTGAACAAGAAAGATCTAGCGAATCCCAATATAATGAATGTATGCATAACACTGATATCGCCATTTCTTGTTGAGCCATTCGTGACTTCACATAATTTCTGATATCCAATTTCAATATTCTTTATCATGCACTTGCAAGCTTATATTAACATATATTTTGCAGAGGTGGATTCATCATTTTCAATCTTGTAAGCAGGATTGTATTTCAATAAATGCACATAGCAGCAATTCTGTTAGTCAGGTTTGTTAGCTGTTTAATCTCACGCTTATCCAATTTTTTAATATAACTATATATTTGCTATACTGAAAGTAGTAGTTAAACATTAGGCTCAGAAGCTTTCTTTATATTCTAGAGTGCTAATTCATTCACCTAATTAGCACTTACAAAGGTGATCAGTACCTAACTATTTACTGAATTCTATAACTTTTACTGGTAAAGCTCCTTCACAAAGAAAAAATTAGAGACAAATACCATGAAACTATAATATGAATGGAGTTTGGAGAACCTTGTAACTTTTTTTAAAACAAATCAAATAGCTTCAAACAAGTTATCAAGATGAGTATACTCTACACACTGAATCCATTTTTTTAGTGTAATTTAGTATTTAGGGTAATTTAGTCGAAGTATATGATATTCAGGTTTTATGAAAATTGTATAATTTTGAGTAAATTGCGCTGCAAGTACAAAAAGTTGTCTGCATTTGGGTTAGGTCCAAAAATCAGCAAACCGTGTGTTTCAGTACTTGAAGTTGCATAGTTGTTTCAAGGAATAAGTTCATGTTACATACTTGAACAATCGACGAGTCCACTTAACCCACCAAACTATAAAATGGTTTATTTTCACATATCTCAACTATGAAAATCGGAGCCATCAACATATGATGGTTTTAAAAGTGGTTTTGCCATTTGTAATTTGAATAACTCCATTGTACACTTTTGAATTAATTTTTTCAAGCAACAATAAGAAGGATACCACAATTCGGTCCACTACTCAATTAATTTTTAAAAATATGAATGAACTATGAAACTGTAAAAAACTATGATTGAAAAATATCCATTTGCTTATGATTTTCTTTGATGTTTAGGAGGTTCATTGGACTTATTTGAATTTTATTAATAATTTGAGGTTGTAAAATGGTTTTATTTAAATTAGAAAATAGCAAAACCACTTTTAAAACCACCATACGTTGATGTTTGTTCTGGTTTTGTGATACGTGCTTGATAAGCACGCAATGGGTAAGGCCCTTAACGTGCGCGAGACAGCCGTTTATCGTCGGCGACGCCTTGCCTATTCGCGGAGCCACCGCCTATGAGATCTACTCTCAATTTTGATTCATTGTTTGGATCCCAAAGGAAGATACTTGACCATCCCTTTTATAGGGATGAAAGACTTAGACCTTAAGAAAAAGACCGACTTGAACGCTAAGAAAAGACTTGACTTGGCATAAGAATATATTTCTAATAAAGAGGAACTAATAAATCGCAGCGGGGCCGAGTGCTACCGGACCCGTGGGTACTGTTCATGGGCCTAGGTCTTGTTGGGCCCGCGCATATTATTTTGATACTTGAGTTATGTGAAATGGACCATTTTATGGTTTGAAGGTTTAAGTGGACTTTGTTGATAGTTAAGATATGTAAAATGATCTTTTTTCTTGTTTCAAATAGATCCAAAGGTCGCATGTACAAAGTGGTTTTGATGATTAGGCTGCCACATCACTGCTCATGTGACCTTATGAGATGATTTTGGCCTCGTTTGTTTTAGATTAAAGTTGAGTTGTGTTTTACTGTAGCAAATTTATGACCCCCTTGAAAAACATTTTAAAAATTTTAAAAATTATGAAAAAATTATTTTACGAACTCTAGGAAGAACTATTTGAAACCCCGCAAAAATGACTAGAAAATATTACATCATTTGGCTTATAGAAAAATGACAAATTTTACTTTAATTGAATTTAATTTAATTTAAGCTGAAACAAACAAGGCCTTTGCTATGTCGATAATCGTTATAGCATTCTTTAATCTATTTTTTTTAATATAAGACACATGTCATCTTGTTACACTCTTCATCACTTGTTCTCTGTCTTCCCTCATCGCACCATGGAAAGATAATCCATCTACTAGTTATTTAAAGAAATTAAAAAAGCCTCTGTACACATTTCAAGAAAATCAAATCATGGATAATTAATTAAACTGTATTTTAATATCTTTGATCTTTTGCTCCGTGCTATCTTTTTATTGCTCGGTGCTATCTTTTTATTCCCGTAAAACAAAGGAGGGGTGAGAGCTACTACACGGGCTCTCGCTGGCACGGGCTAATGCCTGGGCTCCCAACCATGTCCAACTTCGCTGCACGACATCATCCCTCAACAAAGCTTGCTACGCCATGGACTCAATTGGCAACGCGCCAAGGTAGCTCGCCATGGCGGTTGGCCCCGTCCCCGTCGCGCCATCATTATAATGCCCCAAGAATCTTGGATGACAGCCGAGTAGCCCCCTGGTAGTGGGGACCCTGACAATATGTTCGAGGAGCACGACAAAGGAGTGCATCCTTCGTCGCACCGTCGAGGAAGCCAAGGTGGCCGGCGCTGCTTGGTTGGTGGCCTAGGCTATGGTCTGAACAAGATGCAGCAGTACCATATGTCGATGAAGAGGCGGGAGGGTGTGAAGAAGCCACCTCGAGCATCTCCTCTTGTGAGGATACCAATGTCGTTGCCCCCGTCAGCAACTTTTCCTGCTTCAGCGTGTTGTTGGTCGCCCCCACCCGCCACCGCCATCACCATCACACTGCAAACCCAACCGGGCTTCAAGAACATGAGAAGGTGCATTAGATATGCAGCACGCTCCCCTCCTCGCAACTCCCTATTGGCTACTGCGACCACGACCACCAACGACCACCCTCACTGGTGGGGTGTGGGCGGCATACGTGGCGAGGACTCGAGCGAGCTCCGCGACAGCGAATCACCTGCGGCAGAGGCCAAGAAGTTGGTCGAGCCTGGTGAGCGTGGCTGCGGTGCCTTACCGAATGGCGATGCCCACGGGCAGCTGCGTTGGCGGAGTGGAGGGAGCGAGAAGAGGATGGAGGGCGGCATGTGGTGTGACAATAGAGAGGTGTGACACATGTGGTATGTGGTGACGTGTTGGGTGATTTGGAGTGCCATGTCACAAAACAGCTTTGTGCAAACCTCTTTAGACCTGAGACAATAACTCAACTTCATGTATAGAAATACATGGTTTCAGAGATTTTACACCTTAGTGATAACGTGAGACAACTTCATTTCAATTTACTTTTTTTATAAAGATTGTGCTTCTTTTTTTCCTCTCCGACAATTCAAATTATGCTTTTTAAGAACAAAAGAAGGAAGAAGTAGAGCAGTACTTCACTAAAATGAAAGCTCCATAGATTTGATTTGTGTACTCTACGTATTTTTCGTCCGGAAAACTTTTAAGACTTGAATCAAGATATCAGATGGATATTTGTTCTATCAATGCTGCTCATGCAGCTGATGTTGCACCATCTCATGTGTCATAGATTGCATTTTGGTCAGTTTTAGCATTTCCCATGACTCAACCACTGCTAACGAATGTTATCACTATGGCAAATTGTCTTGCCAATTTCATCTTGTTTAAATGATACTTTACTTTCTTTAGTCTTAAGTGTGGCTTTAATCTTCTTCTTTTTTATTTTGTCATAAACAGTTGCTTGGGCTTGTGGAGTTGAAACTAAAGGAAGCAATCTTGAAAGAACCAACACTTCTTGTTATGGTTGTTGGTGTCCCTAATGTTGGCAAGTCTGCACTCATAAATTCTATTCATAGAATTGCCACTTCTCGATTCCCAGGTATAAACATTACAAAATAAAACTGATATTTTATTTCATCTATGATCCATTTTTTTATTGCTCTACTCCTAGTGCAAGATAAGATCAAGCGGGCTGCTGTAGGACCACTGCCTGGTGTTACTCAAGATATTGCAGGATTTAAGGTGAGGTTCTAAGGTCAGATTTACTTTTAATGTCTCTGAATTGGTTAGATGGATGTTTTTGGTCCAAAACTATCGTTCTTGCCAAAATTAAATTACTGGCTTAGTTATACCCTAAAAACTCTTCTCCTTTCTGCCACTACAACTTTCTTGCCCATTTATGTTTTACCACTCACATGACCGGCCAAATGTGATCCTGATGCATGCATCCTCCCTGCCAGTGGCAGACCTAGGATATTTGACCTGGGTGAAGTTCCGGTGCTGCCATTCCAGACTCGACACTCAACAAATTCTCTTATAGTGCAGTATTGTTGGGGGGGACTTAAGGACATCTGTGGAAAGCATATTTTGAACAAGTAGTGTATCATCATTGTTAGTTTATATAATCAATGAAATTATGTAACAACCTACTAAATCTATATTATAGTGAGATAAGTTGTTGTCTGGCTTCTTGTTTATTACCACAGCACTACCGGCGAAATTGGAGCCTGGGCACACGATCGCCACACCTGGAAGGTGGAAGCTGGGTCTGCCAATGTCCTCTTGCATCTTTTTCACCACTAGACACACCTCAACCAGCTCGCCATGCCTTATCGCTGATGCATTCAAAGCAGCTGGCAACCTTGTTCACACCTTTTTTGCTGTCAGATCTGTTTTCTCTGTCCATGACATCATCAATGCGTCTGTATCTTGCCACACCACCATTTGATCCGCTCGCCATGTTGGTCGATGACCATCTCCTATGACCCCGGTGCTCCAGCTCCTCTTTGGTACGATAGATAACGAAATTGTCTGGAACAGTGGATATTACCATGAACTCGAATTTTCAGAATGCCGTTAAGCCACCTGAGCTGGTCCACCGTGCATCTGCCCTCTCCTCTCTCTGTGTTTGTCCTCCTAGTGTGCTACTCTCCACCTGAGCCAGTGTCCACTGGCCAAATGGACTCTGATGGTTTCTACCCATGTCACTTCCTGATGCTGCTGTCAACTGCTGGAATCCATGCACCGGTCACTGCCTGCGCTGATGAAGTAGTCGCCTCTTGCATTTGTCAATCTCATCTCCATTCTCTCATCTTCATTTTTGCTTTCCTGACCATTTTGAGTTCCGATCTTATCAGTTCGGTGTCTTTTCTATGTTCTTTCTTATCAAATCAGAGTTATATTTTTGGGGTTAAGATGAGTGAACTAGAGAGAGAAGAGAGGGGCTATTTAAGGTGTAAATCCCACACCTGAATACCTGATCAATGGTTACCTGTAATTCTAGTGACGGGGGGTAGCATAAGTGGCAAAAAGGAAATGATAGTGTTTTTCGATGGCAGAAGAACCAAGATGGCACACCTTTATAGTGGCAAGAATAAAAATGTGTCTTGATATTATTGCACGGCATAGAAGAAAAGAAAACACCATATAATCCATGCTATGCATATGGACGCCTGCCCAGCTGTCATATTATGTGAGTTTCTTTTGACACCACTCTACATGTGCATAAACACTAAATGATGCACACATTCACAGACTATTGCAGCAAATTTAGAATTTGTTTTTCCTCTTTCTTATGAGATGATGTGAGACAATTTAAAATTACTAACACTTAGTCCATATATTGGCATTGTTTGTTTTTCTGTTCCATGTGCCAACTACATTTAGCTATCTATGTGCCAGGAAGTTCACAGAGCAGAACGACTTAGTAATGTAGCAAATGAATCTTCTCCATGTTATCCTAGCTATAAACTGTGGAAGACACACTGTTGCCTGGTGGTCAACTGAGAAATGGTTTCTATAAATTATGGTTTTTACTTGTTTGACCGTGATTATCATCTTTTCTTCATTCTGCTTACAGTTTAAGCATATTCCACAACACATGACACTTCGGGCAACTCATGCAACCCAGAACTTAGTGGCCCAGTACAACTCATGATCATATCTCCAATTTAGCCTTCTCAGTCATGCTTTAATGTTCTCATCAACCCTAACACCCTGTCACAACATCAGCTTTCTCTTCCACACCTGCAGTCATGCTAATACAAGTAATCATTTGGACAGTACTTGTTGCTTGTTTCTAGCGCTATGATCAATTGAATAAAGTAACAAGATTTGTCTTGGATAGATTGCAAGCCAGCCGAGCATTTATGTGCTTGATACACCAGGTGTTCTAGTACCAAGGATTCCTGATATGGAAACAGGTCTAAAGCTTGCTCTAACAGGTTAGAATTTTAGTTTATGCCCTTTTTATTTTATGTGACAATTGATTAGTAGATCAAGCACAGGAGATAAAAACCTTGCATATTTGATAAGCACAGCAGATATATTAAACTATTTCATTACTCTGTTTTACTCCTTTAATATTGGATCTTTTACATACTTTGTCCTTTCCTTTTTTTATTTATTTGTAGGAGCTGTCAAAGATTCTGTGGTTGGAGAGGAGCGTATAGTGAAATATTTATTATCTCTTCTCAATATTAGAAAAACACCTCAACACTGGGAGCGATTGCTTAACAGAAGAGCGGAGTTGGATGAAGAGACAAATACTGGTAATGAATATCGCACTAGAGATTTACCACAAAGGAGGCGATTCAATAACTCTGATGCCTTGTATGTTCAGGTATTAACTTAGAGCCTGTAAGGCTGTAACTGATAGGACACCCACCACAGTTTTATTTGGGCAAACTGGAGCCCTGGTGGATTACAATCAACTTCTTAGGCTAATCTAGCACGCATTCCTGAAATGATACCCTAGTCTATCCTTACAAACATTTTGCATCCATCTGGTGGTTTTACTGATGAGGGCATCTTCTGCAAAATAGTCTACCCTTGCTGTTTACTTTTTCATGTGTAATTTCTTGGCTGACCTTGGGAAAGGTGTCAAAAATGAGTTTTACACTTCGGAAATTAAACTTTGCAAAATAAAAATTAATGAGGAAATATATTTTTCTTGTATTTTTCATGCTCGTGTACAATTTGTTGGCTTCCAACTTTTTAAGTACCTCGTTCCAAAGCTTTAGGCATAGTACTCACAATGCAAGTATTCAGTATGCTGGCTAAGTGTCTTGCAAACCACTAAGTAATAATGGAAATAGATGATTATAGCATATTTAGTGAGGAATTTGCAGTATGTAAAAGCTGCATATATCTGTCCATGCAAGCTTATTTGTTGCACAACAATTGTCACCACTGCTCAAGCACTGTAGTGCTAACTATGTTCTTGAAGCAAGGATATAGTACGAATTGCATGATACTGTATCTTTTACCAATATTTTTTATTTGTACCAAAAAGTATGCTGACATGTGTAACTATAGTATATTTTCCTTGGTGTTACAAACTGTTACTTCCATTCGCTTATTAGTGGTTGAGATCTGAAAAGGTATCATGTCTGGATAGCTGTTTGTCAGTATTGTATGCATCTTTCATTAGGATGGAGCAGTTATGTGGATAGACTAATCTTAATCTCAAAGTTGTTTCACAAATTGGCCCACTGGGTGACGTGTGTAGGTGGTGTGTCATACAGACATTGGGTGTTGGTTATGGTTGTAAGCATGTATGATCATACTACTTTTGGGCTGTCTGTAGCAAGATGGACCATGGAAAGCATCCCTTGGGTAGTGGATGCCATTTGTGGTTGGTGAGTCCAGCAGCACACCTTGTGCAACCTGAACTTACACCATGTGCTTATGTCCAATCCTCAGATCTTATTTATTATTATTTAACCACGTTGAACAACTAATATGGTACATTTGTTGACTTGGCATCTATTCAGCTTTGATGTACTATTCCTTTTACGCTGAATCATTTTCTCTATGGGTTAAAACTTGTTACTGCACAACTGAATATTCAACCAGAAGTTGTTCTTATATTTGTAGAGTACAAATTGTACCTTGTACCAAATTCTGCTGCCCGTGGTACTCTTAATAATTAATGAATTCCCTTCCAAGCTACCTACTGTTCATGGGAGCTAATAAACTGGTCCTGTTCCAGGACATTGTGATGGAGGTCCAGAAAACGCTGTGCAGCACATTTCTGGACTTTACGGGCAACATCGAAGAAGAGAGTGAGCTGGAAAGCCTGATAGACTTGCAGCTCATCGCTCTTCGCAAGGTGTTCAGGGTACCTCACAAACCGCATGATGAAACACATGGCCCGGCCTCCAAGAAGTTGCTGACTCTCTTCAGATCAGGGAAGCTTGGCCCTTTCATCCTCGACGACCTTCCCGATGATCATCAGTAAACTGAAGATTTGCCTGCTCGTATGTGTTCCATCATGGAAGACGGATCAGTATGATACAGGACGATGGTCAGATGATTGTCAACCTTCCGGAATGGGCTATATTGTCTTTTCTGCAGTACGGCAAGCTGACAAGATGGCATGCCACGGTGTTGAGTGCTGCTCATTAGCTCATAGATGATGCATGCCGCATCCGGTATGCATGATTGCAGTTTCCGCTGAATAGAAGTTTAGGACTGGCTAATAGCAGGCTATGTTTCCGTGTCTGTCAGAGTCGGGTGTCGAGTTGGGAAGAGCTTGTTTCAGAACTGAAATGCTGCCATTTGATAGTACATTTTTGTGGTTGGTACTGTTCAAGGTTGAGTGTGTTGATTTCCTGCCGTTTTTGAAGGGGACTGCACATATTTTGGGTTGATCTAAGTTTGGGTTGAAGTTAAACGCTAATATTTCAGGCCTCAATGCTTGCGAGAGATCATGAGATTATCCTGTACGTTCCAAAACAAATGCTACAACATCGATTTATGACGGGCACTCCCAGTCAAACGTGCCCTATATACCAGAGTAATGCTTACTGCTGAAGGCAAAACTTAGCTGTGCAAAACTATTGTTCCATAGGATAAAAAAGGACATAGACCCACAGGAAGGCAAAACTTAGCTGTGCGATACCATTGTTTCATAGGATAAAAAAAAGGACTTAGATCCACACGGCATTTACATTTCGGCGTGGTAAATCATAAAATGCTCTGTCAATTCACCAGTTATTCATAAAAAATAACCTGATCAACTTTGGGATTCAACAGAAAATTGTAGGGTGTAAACATCCATACCAGGCCTCTGTTCCAAATATCTATGTTTTTTTAGTCTCAATTCAAACTACGATAAAAGAATTTTGCACAGTTTTTAACATTCGGACGAAAGCCACCACTTTGTTTTTACCGATCGAGACTGTAAAAATCTAGCATATACTTAGGCATTCATAACATCCTCTTAATATCGCGAGAAACTACTTATCTCGAGTAGTACTAGTATTTCAGCTGTACGTTCCAGGCATGCATGACACTCGCTCCATTTGTTTTCACAAGACGTATAATTTTGACGATCTTCTTCTCGAGAGTAAAAAAAAAAAATTAAGGAATGCGAAGTGCATGGATGCAAGTGTGGAAAAATATTAAGATATGTTTAATGGTAGCTCCAAAGATTGAGAGGAAAATATAAGAGAGAGAAATGTAGATATTGTGTAGAAGAAAATATGGCTAGAGATGACAAGTAGATGAATAGTACTAGGATTGGTCAAGATAGGGCTAGTATTGTGGTGCCATGCCAATGGTCCCACCTTGCTAGTTGAGGATGAGATATCCCAACATATAAGCTCTCATATTCGATTACAATTTACTGTCGCTTAGGTTAACCCTTTTTTCCGTGGAGAGGACGAAAGGGTAAGTGTTGTGGTTGTGAATGTGCGGTTTATCCTAAAGATAGGTAGAGACATAGAGTTTTAGACTTTACCTTTCATATCTTTGATTTTTCTCTAGCATTTACAATAAAACTCTTAACAAAGTATTATCATTTGTATTTCAAAGGTATTTATAATATGAGTAGTAAAGTCTTTTTTTGCATCTTTTAGTTTTAACTTTTTTATGTCAATTCAAAATATGTCTTACAAAACATCTTACAAAAATAAACAAAAAAAAAAAGAGAGTACTCTGAATAAACATTTGAATATCCGTAAATCCTCAAAGAAACGCCGTGATTTGCTCCCCAAATTAAAAAAGAGAGAGAGAGAGAGAGTACTCTAAATAAACATTTAAACATCCGTAAGCCAACCGTTTATATTTTTTCCAATCCACCAGCTAGGTCAGACACACATGCATCGATCATGCAGCCTAGCTTTCTCAAAAGCCTTTCCACGCAATCTCGGCGTGAATCTCTCCCCTCGCCGCTGCATTCGTGGGACGGATACGCATACCACGTCGCCACGCCGACCACCTCCGAGTAGCTGGGCGGCGTCGTGCCTTTCCGAGGCCACCGACATTTACTGTGATGGAGTCTTATTGGTTACACACAACGTATATGAGCACGTGCAATAGCAGAGATGATTCTTATTTATTTCGTTTTCAAATATAAGAAGTATATATATTTAAAAAAGTTTAAAATTACTACTTTTTACTAATAATTAAGTTAAAAATTTATATGTTTAGGGATGGTCTTCATGTTAGTCAAGAGTTATCTAACTCTCAATCAATTTTCTAAACCATTTTAGATCTCCCCTTCCCTCTCATGCGTCCCGATTCGTCTCCTCTCCCTCCTCTGCATTACAGCCTCTTTCTCCTCCTCCTCCTCCTCCTGCCTCTGCCTCCGTCGTCCGCGGCCGGCACCGTCGTCGACGCCTCGCCGCCGCACTCGCTCTCTCCCAACCCCACCACATGCCACCGCACACCCGGCCTCCCTCCAAGCCCCGGGCACTGAAAACCCAACACAAACCCTAACCCTAACCCGAGCTCCATGCGTGGCGCGGGAGAAGACCCGGCGGCCGGAGAGGAGGGAGACGACGGCGACACAGGTATGTAAGAAAATTGACCGAGAGCTTTTGAACTTTCAGGAGACTAAGATCTAGCAAATCCGACATGTATAGTTGGATTCCTATTTGAAAGTACTTTAATATAATGTTAATTTTATAGTTATTGATAATAGAGTGTGAAACAAATTAATGGTTAAAGTTCTATGTTAGAGACCATATCAAAAACTTATATGTCTTGTATTTTGAAATAGAGGGAGTATAATGTAATCCATGTCAGTTATAAACAACACTATAGACAATATATACAATGGTAGAGATGCTCCCTCATACATAAAATTTGTTGTTTCTCGTGTAAAATCGACTTGTACTTTGGAGACGGACCAAATATTTATGCATGTTGTCTCTCCTTCACATCATCATACATCCTAAGAAATCGATATAGAAATTTGGGCTACGTCCAATGCAAGAGTCCACTCTACACGAGAAACAATAAAATTTGTAAGTGAGGAATGTGTCTATAAACACATGCAACCATCTCTATCATTGCATATGCTTTATTTAGGCCAATTTCTTCACACCTTATTTGGTTTATCTAATTTATTTGCCTATTTACTTATCTTCACTTGAATAAAAATTAATTTGGCTTTTGAAATATTTTTCCATCTCAAAGAATTATCTAATAGTTCTAAAACACAAGTCAAATAAAGAGAATCCAACTCTTGAGACTAGCTAGCTCAAAAAAGCTCGAAGTTAGGAAATAAGATGGAGAAGTAGATAAGTCAAATAATATAAGCCGATGAACAGAGTTACTGTTATCTATATCTAGCATGGATTGGATTATAGACAACGGTCGTCTTTATTACTGTATATGTTTAGGTGTATGATTAGTTAAAAGAGGTGAAAAATAAACACAACCTCTTGTTTAGGAGGCAGTCTGCAACTTTGTTTCCAATGTTTTAGGTCAAATAAACTACGAAATTTAGCAAATCCCACACCAATCGGATGCCTTCCATTTCTTGCCCACGTAGCGTATGTGTGTTTCTTGATGGATGCAGAAGATCCATTCCATTGATAAATATAAGACTGATTTCGCACAACGACTCCGAAATAATTTTTTAGAAAGATGAGACAATACTTTGTGTTGTATGATTAAATGTACATGGTAGAGAAGAATAAAAAGGGGTATATAAATAAACACCTCATTAAAACAGCATGCATACATGCATTATATTTCTAGGCAACGTCTCATTAAGATGGCATACATACATGCATTATATATTTCTAGGCATGTGCCTTATATTTTTCAACAAAGAGAGTAATTAAGATTAGAGGCAAGTGGTACAAATTATCCATTTGTCATATCTCAACACACATTTTCTATCTCACATCGCCTAGAATAGCTAAAGAGATGGCGTAATGGCAGCTACTACCAGCTCTCCTGAGTCGCGGTGGAGGTTGGGTCAGCTCGCCGGAATAGCTACAACGAGAGATCAGTGTGGGCTATGGGGCTCGGGAGAGAGGAGATGAGCAGCTATGGAGGTGGAGATGTGCCTAATCGATCAAAGAGGGGCCTCATTGGTCAAAAGGAGGGGAACTTAACTGAGTTGATGGCAATGACGCTGAGTTGAGCAAAAGAATTGAAACAGTGGCATAGGACAAAAGTAGGGCTGGAAAAATAGCTCGCGACTCGGCTCAGGCTCGGTTCGGCTCGGAGGTGCTACCGAGCTCGAGCTGAGCCCACTTTTGGGGCTTGGTAAAATAGCGAGCCGAGCCTGGCTCAGGTCGTTTCTGACCGAGCCTAGTCTATCTCGGCTTGTTGACATCTTTTGAACCCGAAAATGCCTTTGGCTCGTGGTTTGGTTCAGAGGTGTTACCGGGCTCGAGCCGAGCCCATTTTTGGGGCTCGCCAAAATGGCGAGCCGAGCTTGGCTCCGCTCGTTTTTTACCAAGCTCGGCCGAGCAGGCTTGGCTCGGCTCGTTTCCACCGGGATGCTTCTCAATGTCAGATAGGAGATTTGCTATCTTTCTCGGTAGCACACATGAAATTTCCTCGTTGTTTTATGCAGTACTACTCTTTTTATATCACAATAACTTATGTTTTGGACATCAACATGATCGTTGAAATGCAATTTTGATCACTAGTTAGAATTGTAAGTTATTTATAAGATCCATTGGAATTACGATATTATAAAATAACTTTTTGAGATGAATAACCTTCATTTGCGCATATCTCAAACGCAAGTTTTTGTGATATTTGTGATATGGAGATTGAGAATTTTAGATGACAGAGGAGCATTGACAGTACTGTCTATGATAGTATCACCGATGGCTTTTAGTACATAATGGATTATTAATTAGTGTTGGTATGTTATAAAACATATATGGATCAAATACTGATACTCTCGAATAGGATACTCTTGAGTATAATCCAGTAATACCTATCTTTAGATGCTTTTCTTCGATCTTGGTATAAATTCAAGGCTTCGATCAATACCAGATACGAATACCAATAAGAATACTGATAAGATCTTTCTGAATGCAGATAGTATTTATATTTTGATATGGATAAATCAGATACGGATAGCACTTCTTCCGATATGAATGCCAGATGATTTCAATTATCTGTTACATACCATTTTACACCCTTGCTTATTTTAGACAGTTAATTTTCAAAAGAACGGCACACGGCCACACGATGGATGGCCAAAGTACGAGCAAGGGTTTTTACCGTGGTGATTAGTGATCGGGAATTGGGTTGTAATAGCTGCGGTGGACTGTACATGTATATTGTTAGCAAATCCACACGACTAAACGAAGTAGATCGAGAACAGACAAACAGATAGACGTAGGATTTAACATCGAAAACCCCTCCAAAGCGAAGGAAAAAACCACGAGCGCCGGTCAATGAAACTTCACTATATCAGAGAGATGTAAACGCTAGAGAGAACAATATCCATCTTATCTCGGCTGCGGATTACAAGATATAGCCAACCTGCCCTGCTTCAGCCCAAACTTATCGGTGACGAGCCTCCGTTCCACTATGTCAGAAGTCGGCCTCCTCTGAATGAATTGAATTTAGAACATAAATCAACATATAATGCAGTTGTATATTGTGTAGAGGCCATTTTTATGCTGCCTATCGGTGACCATTCGCAGCAGAAGTTGCAAAATAAAGGGTGCAGGATAGAGTGTATGCTAGAGGAAAAAAATCTTTTGTAGTGTAGTGTAAAGCATGAAGAAATTTCTAGAGAAATAAATAGAGTGGGTAGGAAATAATGTTACAGAGTGTGCAGCCGAAGCTTCAGACGAAAGGCCTGTTTGGCAACAATTTTTTTTAAAACCATGGTTTTGTAATACCATGGTTTGTGTTTTGCTATGACCAAAAAATACTATGGTTTTTCAATACCATGGTTTGCTAGCACAAGTGAAAACACTTTAGATTGGAGTGAAGTCTACAATACTCTAAAAATACCATGGTCATGGTTTTTAAAACAGAGTTTTTGAGGTTGCTTCAAAACACCTCATGGTCTAAAATACCATGGTATTTGAGAGTACCATGGTTTTGCATAGAAACTACAAAAAAAAAAAAACTTCACTTTCAAACAGGGCCGAAGATGTTAACATAGATAGTTGAGAAGAGGAAAGAGCAGCGGAGCAGGTTAATATAGCGGAGCAGGTTAGTTGCCAGAGCAGCGGCTGGGCGGCGTCAATCCTGAGCGTACGTACATGTGGCGCGCACCAACGGTACACCTCAGTCCTCTCGAGTCTCTTCCTCTGAGCCACACGGACCGTGCAATCCTTAATGGCGGACCAACCGCGCATTAGATACTACAGCTGGGCCTGGATATTTACGCGTACTTCGCAAGGAATTTAGTACGTTAATGTACGGTTTTAATCCAAGAGAAATTTGTAAGCTCAGGCAGTATGTCAGTTGAGGTGCAATTGTGAATGTATATTTGCCAATGTGCCTCACAGTTGATAGGTTAATTGTACATTTATCTAAATTTTTTGCTTAAAGTTTGTTCAAATTTTTAGTTCAACACCCATTCTATCCTAGGGCATAGCCAATGCTATGCTCATAGCCGTTTAACCTCGGACGAGATGGCAAAGCGGAGGGATCGATAATGGCCTTTTACAACTGTGATGAGGTCTACTCCCATGGACACCACTACAAACGGTTGTTCCATCCGGAGGTCATGCACGACAATGTGTATACTGAAGAAACAGTGGATGAGGAGGAGGAACCAACACTATCGTCCATTACGGTGAGAGGGCCGAAGGCTGGTAGCACCATGTAGGTGGCCTTGACCATGAACAATCACACGCTGATGGGGCTAGTGGATAGAGGGATCACCCATGATTTCATCGTCAGTCACGCCACGGCCAAAGTGGGGGCATTTTAGGATCTCATGGAGGACAACAAGTCCAGGTGGCCAATGGTGCACAGCTTTCCTGCCTTGGCCTCATCTCGGAGGATGTGTTTGTGATAGGACGACATTCATTTCGGGTGCCATTCTTAGTGATTCCCCTCGAAGGGTTTGACGTAGTTTTGGTAGTCTAGTGGCAGCATACACTGGGTAAAATCCAGTGGAACTTACACTCTCTACGCATGACATTCCGTGCCAGCGGAGGACCGATGACCCTCCAAGGCGTCAGTCGAAACTCACACCAGTGCGTGGACCTCCTGGCACTGGAACCGAATGACGAGGAGGTAATACCCTTCTATCCTTCTACAACGACCTCTTCTAGGAACACAAGGGGCTAATGTAGCATCTAGGCCCCTTAATTTTTCATTGATATATTTATCTCAAAAGGTTTTGGTGTTGATGACCTAACGAAGATTAACATTGACTCACTTAAGAGCATTAAGGCTCATTGTGTGAGGTTTATCCTTGGTGGTGTGGCATCATGCTAATTTCTCAAGTTTAGGGATCTTTTGCTAGTTTCTAGGCTTGGGAGATGAATCAAGCCTCTAGCTAGGTTCTTTCTTTAATTCTTGTCGTACTATTAAGGGGGTTTCTTACTATTATTTATTTGGATAATATATTTATCAAACTTATGAAAATGGCTTGGAGCAAAACCAAATCGCTAGAACATAGCCTATTTCCTAAAATATTCTCCTAGGGGAATTCACGTTAATGCTGGACAAATCTGTTGTCTTCTCCTTTGTGTCCGGTGTTCCAACAGAGAAAACTAAGTTCACGTCGGACAAGCCTTGCTTAATTGTTTTTCTTTAGTCCGCCATCTCCAGAAATTTCCTAGTTAACGCTGGATAGTCAGATGTGAGCTTCCAAAATGCGATTTTTCTATTTAGAAAACCCAAGTCACTATAGGAAACGATTTCAGTGTCGTCGGCCATATTTTTTATGTCGGCGGCCAAAATCCCAACGATAAGCAATGTCGGCGGCCAACAAGCATGCCGACGACAATATTACTTCCCGGCAATCTGTGTGGGCAGCCAAAATAATACCGCCAACACATTCCACATTCCCTTCTGCACAAGACACAAAATTTAAATTTCTGAGCCCACCAAAGTAGTATGTGTTGTCGGCCATAGACAAGCCAACCACATTGTTGCTCCCTATGACGGCGCCTTAACGACCCAGACGGAAGGAGTTCGGGTTGGTCTCGCTTGACCGACAAAAGGATGTCTCTGACATGTGGGGCCAAAAAGAGAGTCCATGCAGGAAGGTCACACAATACCTATGTCGGCGGCTATATATTATGCCGCCGACATAAGGCACTCTATGTCGGCGGCCCTACCTTCTACCGCCGACATAGATCCTCCCCCCTCTATCGCCGGTGCCTGGCACTTTTTTTGCCAAGCAGGGTTGCTATGTGCAATATAAAGTTGTAAAGCATTCACAACCCATTACAAATCATTTCACGTGGTTCTATCCCCCTGCGTTGAACATTCGGTATAAGTTCATTTATAAATTCGACGTTGTATCAGCTTCGTATAAGTTAGGCATGTAAAGGTTATAAAGAAACTTATGATGAAATTGCAACGAAGGGCGATACAACTTGTGATGGGTGTTTCATGTCATACCATCTTAGATTACATATAGTAATGCCTCCGATCGAGCCGAGCTCAAATATGAAAAGGGACTAGTGTCCTTGGGGGTCTATGTCGGTGGCCTTGTCTAAAGCTGCCGACACAAGCTAGGTTATGTCGGCGGCATTTCGACTGGCCGACGACATAGACCCCCTCCTGCCGCCCAAGGCCGTCGATGCCCCGACCTTTTTCATGCCACGCATGGCTCGATCCCAGGCATTCCCATGTGCAATCTAAAGTTATAGGGCATGGACGGTTATCACAAGTCATTCCACGGGATTATATCCCCATGCGTTGCAGTTTCGGTATAAAACCTTAGGTTGCACATAGGAATGTGTCGGATCAAGTCGAGGCAGGGCTAGAAAGGGGCGGGCGCCAGGGTGGTAGGGAGGTATTTGTGGTTGGCCTAGGATGTGGCCACCAACACAAGAATTCTATTTATGCGGCCAACATTAGGCCGCCCACACAGGTCTGTGCGACTAACATGCGGGCCATTCTCAGCAGTGTGACCGTTACGTCGTTTGTGTGGTCGGACTAAAACTCAGCTGCCGACAAAAACAATCTATGTAGGCGGCACATGTATGTCAACCACACAGGTTTTTCAAACTTACTTGTGGGCCATGTAAGTTAGTGTCGGCGGTTGGAAGCAGCAGTGTCGGCGGTCTTCATATCAGAATCGACGGCATCAGGCTCCGACAATGGTGCTTGTGTTAAAAAATTAGTGGCTCGTCCACTCGGTCCTCAGACCTAGCGCCCGGGCCTCACTTCTCCTCACGCGCCCTGCCTCCACTGCCGCCCCTACACGCCGCCGCCTCCTTTGGCCCAGCTGCGCGCCGCCTCCTCCTTGCCCTGCCGCCCCCATGGGCCACCACCCCCGCGCACCGCCCGTCCCCATGCCCCACTGTTGACGGTCCTTATTTATAATATTTTGTATACTTTTGACCGTCAACATATCTACAAAATAAAGGAATTCAAACTACATTGAGGCTAACATTAATGAGTTCCACGAGTTTTGGTGTAGTCTCATGTTTTGCAGGCATGCACAAGAAAAGACGATTTATCGGCCGTATGCAAATCGGACGAAAGATGGAGTTTAAAATAAACATATTTTGAAAAGTCATCAAATGATAAAATGGACTACACCATGATGAAGAGCTCGTCGAGATGATCAAAATGGATATATTGTTTGCTATATTTGGAGCTCGGATGAGGGAGAAATGAGCTCCGGAAGAGGACGAGCCTGACCGGACCAGACCAGGTCGGCCGACCCAAGCCAGGTCGGCCACCCCATTCTTTTGGCCAATTTGCGTCGGTTTCTTCCCCACACGCCAAGGAACACACCTAGAGGCCATCCCAACCATCCATGCAAGTCGGTTTCATCCAGAAGGTGGAGTAATCCTCAAGTTAAGCATAGGATTCTAAAGGAACCCAATGCTACCGGTCTCCAACTGCAAAACCGACTTGGGGAAGTAATCTAGACCGTCTATGAAGCATCTACACCGAATTGGAGGGCCAGATGATGCAAAGGTGGGCCGGCCGACCCACCTAGGCCGGCAGACCCACCTCGGAGGCCGCCTTGGATTCTCCTTTGGAGGGGGCTGTGTGACACTTGTCCCATGCCGTGGCAGTCCCCCATTGGCTCGGGAACACTATAAAAGGACCCCCTCACCTCACTTTCACCACACCACCACACTTCACTTCATCCACTTCATTTAGAGTTGCTCTTTAGTTAGAGTAGATTAGTTGGGAGTTAGAGTCGAGTCGAGCTGAAGCCTCGGAGTTCCGGAAGTGTCTTCGGGAATTTGGGTAACGCTCTTGTATCCTTTCCTGTTTACCAAAAGTATTCAGTAAGACTACTTCATTCATTTTATATTGTGTTGAGCTTTATTTGAGATTGAGCATATCTACATATATGAGTTGTGTGGATTAGCCTT
>SPJY01013201.1:56979-133784 GCA_005191435.1 Raddia distichophylla
GGGGTACGGAGGGCGGATTAATTAACTCCGCGGAGGGTGACAGTTTGCATCATGTGCGCAAAACAAAGAAAGGGACAGGGTAATCCGAGGTTGATGTCGAGTGCTAATTGCGCGGCTTTGTGGCCTTGTTGGTACTTGCAGCTAGCTGCTGCGAGTGTCTTTTGCTTTTCTTCTCCCCCCTGCTACCTTTGACAGGCCTTGTTCTTTTCAGCGTATCGTTGCGTTTGCGTATTACTGTAGCAAATTTGAGAACCCTCAAAATGAGGTCTAAAAATTATAAAAAAATAATTTAAAAATAGTTTTAGAATCTTTGGAACAACTACTACAAGTCACAAAAAAATCATCGCAAAATATGACAACACATAGGCTATATAAAAATAACAAAATTTGCTACAGTAATACGCAACGGTACGATACGCTGAAAAGAACAGGACCTTAATGTCTGCAACGGTAAGATATTGAGCTGGCCAAAACCAAACAGTAAAGCACAAGGAGTAAAATTAATGCCTAGTTACTAATTGCTAACCTTGCTGGGTTGGCATGCTTATCAAAACAACGGGTGTCCTCTAGTTAATGTTGGCTAGTTAGCACCTCCCTAGTGTTGTTATACATATACATGGAAGCATATCGCCTCCATTATAACTAATTGCTTTCAAATGCTACCTAGAATATCTTTTTTTCGACATCTCTCATCCTCCCTTCTCCCTCTCCTCCGCTCTCGCGTGAATGGAACGTTGCCTTTATGGCGTCTAGTTTAAATAGACGCACAAGGACCAGGTCGCTTGGAGAAGTTGTTCACAGACTGCCTGGCACCCCAAAGCTTGTGTTTGTGAAGGTTTCTTCTGTAATTGCTAAAGCAATCATCTCGTTTTGATTTCTTGCTTCTTCTTTTTTTTGTGCTAATTGCTGCTGCTGTATTTCAAGGCTGGGCAACAATTCAATGGCGCCTGTTGTGAGGAGTGACAATGACAACCTTTCTGTCGAAGGATTGTGCATAAATTGTGTCTTGACGTTGGACAAGATTCTCCAAGATTATCCTGATCTGACGTCGCTCGACCTGCACATCGAAACGGTATGAGCAATATTTTATATATCTTCTCACGAAGTGACTACGCAAGCCTGGATGCACCCGTACTTGAGTCTTTTTTTCTTAACTTCTCATGTTTTTTGAGTTCAGTGAGGCAATTTTACCGTCTCTTGTACATGGTGGTGTCTCAAAAACGATTAAATTTTAGCCCGCTGTACCATGGAATGCTTTTGCCGAAACATAGATCGATCGACAGTACGCCTTATACCTGAAATGCTTTTTACAAATAATGCATAAGGGTATTCTCGTATTTTCTGTCCCTCCTCTTCTAATCCCTAGCTACCCTCGCCACTGGCACCAACCGTTGCATGACGCCGCTGGGTGCTGCCAGCTTGGCCCTGTCTACCACATGTCATGTTGTTGCCCTTCTGCTACGCCACGTTAGCAGACCACCTGGCCCTACATATGGCGCCGCCCATACGCAATCATCCCACTGCATCTCTATCTTTACGGGTGTTAGAATTAGTATTGAATATGTGTACAAATAGATTAAATAAACTCTGCTTTGCAATAGGCAGGAGAGGATTATGTCAGAGTCAGAGATCATATCCTGGCTCCTATATAAATAAAGTGGAACCCCTGGTGTAATCGAAAACGATCGAAGTAGCGGCATAGGCACGCAGGTGATCGCTACAAGCTTGTGGTTGTGACCCGGGCGGCCAGTATGCTGCGTTGTTGGGGAGGAGCGCACTTAATCATTGCCCGGCAGATGTAGCCTGATAGCTGAACCGCGTTACCAAACATCGTGCTTCTGGTGTCGTTTAGATTTTAGTATCAACGTCCTGTTTTTTTCTAACAAGTGGTATCGGAATTGACATGGTTGGAGGGGGTTTAAGGATTATATATGTGCATACACGCATGCGTCAAAAGAAAATGTCAAGTTCGGTGTAAGGTGGAGCATGTCGGTGATCGACGGATCGATCAGTGGGTGTCGGAAACTTCGGGTGAGGCTTGGACCATCCGACTATTACCATTGATTGTGTCGAAGTTGTAACCAGCGAAGGCAACACAAAGCAGAGGCGGCTTCGGTGCTCGTGATCAGACCGACCACCAGACGTGGCGAGACGGCTGGAGAGATCGGAGCGGCAACGGTATTGCGACGTTGGTGATACTAGCATATATTGCATAGGGGCGGCGTCCCGGCATTGATGATGGTCACCGTGTCATGGACATACAACTAGGGTGCATCATGTTACTGTGCACAGACGAATGTGCGGTGGCATGCTAGGAAGCGTGATCGAAGACTCAAGAATTAAGTTTCAAAAGACGGTTGGTTTTAGACCAAGTTAGACTCATCGAGTATCTCAACTTGAGCTGAGAAGGAGACAATCAAAGTTCGGTATGCGGGTTCGCACAAGACGTTACAACTACTTTCAGATGTGACATATATATTCATCAAGGTAGAGTTTGTTAGAGTTGGTGTCGTATGTGTACAAGTAGCACTACAAGAATCCGTTTTAATTTCGTCGGCCAAAAACCGACGAAATTGGGGCAAAACCGACCAAATTGGCATAATTTCGTTGGTTTGCCGACGAAATTAACCCGATGAAATTGACATAATTTCGTAGGTTATGTAGACTCTGTGTTGTAATAGGCAGGGGAGGGTCATGTTAGACTCGGAATCGTACCGTGGCTCCTATATAAATATAGGGGCATCCCTGGTGGCTTGTAACGACCAAATAACGACGGGCACATAGGTGGTCACGACCGGCTTGTGGTCATGACTCGGGCGGCCGAATGCTGTGTTGT
Source organism: Raddia distichophylla (assembly GCA_005191435.1). Taxonomy (NCBI): domain Eukaryota; kingdom Viridiplantae; phylum Streptophyta; class Magnoliopsida; order Poales; family Poaceae; genus Raddia; species Raddia distichophylla. The sequence goes on from SPJY01013201.1 coordinate 59,816, forward strand.
TGGGGAGGAACGCTCATAATCTTTGTTCTGCAGATGTAGACTGAAATCCGAACTGCGTTACCAAATATCGTGTCTCCAGTGTCGTTTCTAGATCGCATCACATATGGTTTTCGAACAATTCGTGTAATAATCGGTCCCAAAACGAATTAGGTCTAAACGAATCGTATTTAATTGGACCAGCCCGTTGGCCACCTCTCCACGCATGGTACCTCCATGTACTAGCTAGAACCAATTTCTTTTTAAGATCAAGGGCAGTCCTCTTCACTGATTAATTGGGCTACAAGCGTCCTGTAAAGCAAAGCCTGGAGGACGGTTCTGCCATGTACATGAGCCCCTGTCTTATCTGGAGTAGCTCTTCGCACATGTATGAGCAGCCATGTTTGCATTCCCGCTTACATTTTACTATGCTACATTCCGGCTTAAATATCCCTCATAGTTTAGAAGAACTACATTACTATGCTGCACATTTTACTTGAAGTTTCCGTATAAAACTGGAACCCTATTCTAAGAATGGTCACATGACGTGGACAAAGCTATGGTTGAAAGTCTTCAATGTCATCGACCATAATTTGAAAAATATTGTGATGATCCTTAACTTTTTTGACCAAAAGTTGACAACATGGTTGACCATTGATAGCCATTTATGGTCGATGGCTTAGAAAATGTTGTCGAGCCTAATTTGGTCGAGGACTTTTGCATTTATCATATTTTTATGGTCGATCACGTAAGCTAGATAGCTTATGGCCGGCGGCTAGCCGTCGACCATATATATGTAGGGTCAATATTTTTTCTATTATGGTAGACAGATTTTACCGTAAAAATTACCCTATTTTTCTCTAGTGTAACAAATCTAGAGTGGTGTTTGTAGGATAACAAACATGAGAAACATCCGAGCTTTATGTGGAATTTGCACTACTCCTTCTCCTATTGGTTATTTCTAGAGATACAGGAGAGCACATCCCAGTATCCCACACAAGATAATATCAAATGGATGCAAACTAAGAAGATGGACATATATCAAGAATTTTCACTTGATAGATTATAAGAAAATATACCTTTCTCCATGACCGAAGCCATCCACCGTAGAAAGAGAAGAATGCACAAGTATGTATACATCATTGACAACATCAGGAATATACACATTATCTCAAATGGCAACAAAACATTTCTTAGTCTCCGCCGCTTGTGACATTTGCCATTTCTCGAGCCACTTGCCTTTGAGAACACCATTAATCTAGGCCCAATGTAGTTGTATCTAATCATTCTTACAGGCAAGTGTTGTCGCTGCTCAGGGATCCGTTGCCAAATCCAGCTACCTTATCAGCTCCGTTACTAGATCTAGCCACCGCACCACCACCCTCGATCCAGGATCTGGCTGATGCCACACTCTCCTTGATCTGGACGCCTCTTCCACCTTCATTCCCAAATCGCACCACCTCTTCCACCTCCATCCTTGGATCCGGCTGCCCTACCACTCATGAGCGCTGCAATCGCTGGGAGGAGTAGGTTCTATCTCCACCATTCAAGGGAGCAGGTTCATGGCCACTCAGGCCAAAGAGTGTTGTGGTGCCGCTTCGCTTGGTGCTATGGGAAGGAAAGAGAGACTGAGAGGGAGTGACAATGTTGTGTGTGTGTGTGTGAGAGAGAGAGAGAGAGAGGTAGCCCGCATCCCCTTATCTGCCTAATGCGGCTTAGGGTTGGTAGTGGTATTCGGACTATCAACCCTAATGCACATGGTGTTAAAGTCCTAGCCGGATGAATGCTATGGTCAACAAAAAAATTTCAACCGTCCACCCTACGTATGATGATCACGGCTGTTTTTTGGGCATCCACCCTAAAAGGATCTATATCCCTAGAAAAAGAGGTTGAAATTGGCCTAAGCAAAGTTTTAATATTTTCAATTTTCTCTTGAATTAAGAGCATGATTAAAACTTTCTACCAGCTAAGCAATCTAACTAAACAAATACATGATGAACAACCTAAAAGGCATATAATATAAATAAGAACACAAAGTAAAATTGGGAGACAAGGGAATTTTTCCCAAGGTTTAGAAAAGGCTCTCCTTTTCCCTTTTCCTTGTTGGGGCATTCATCAAAATGAAGTGTATGGCTCCGGATTTAGTCATGGTAGTCTTTCACCGCTTCGGTAGGTGGACTCGAACCTTTACAACCACTTGGCGTTCTCACAAGCTCCAACTTGAAATATCACCAAGCTCCATCTTCAAACTTGAATCTTGAGTAATAATTCGCACATGATCTTGATCTCCCCGGATCGAGCTGCCATAAAGCACCAAGGAAGGCCTGCTACACTCTCACTCCCTCACAAACATAGTTTTTAGATGGCTCACTTCAAAGTATGTTCAAGGGGACCCAGAAATGATCCAGCAACTCCCGCAAAGGATACACCCGAGCCTTAAATTGCCAAAACCTAAAACTAGCCATTTGGGAAATTTGCGATGCGTTCAGTCTGCGTGAAGAGGCCAGATACCCTTCCTAGAAGAAACGTTCTGATGAGCGTCAGATCATCCAGCGAATGGTCTGGCTCCTCGGACTCCTAAGACACTGCCTCTGGAAAATTGGTTTAGCATGCATCAAACCGTCCGGTAAATGGTCTGGTGAATAGTCCAACGGCCTGAAATCGTCTGGAAGCCCTATTGGACAGAATATCTGAAACCTGATACAACAACTCACGAATATCTGAAACCCCTCGAAATGAAGCCAAACAAAAGCAAATCAAGACCTAGACTAAATATAACCCCTAGCTACTCAACGCCCCGGTTCAAATATAGAGTTCCTCCTTGATGCCGCCAAAGAATCCTAGCTTGAACTTAAGGGGGTATGTCATCATCTCCAAAACAATAAATATGCTTCAGTGTTCATCTGAGGTCTTTGTACCTTATGGTATGTTTAATGGGAAGCCTTTTTGTGACCTATTCCATGTCCAACACTATTCATCCTGTTCGTAGTGAAAATGGGTCACAAAAAGGTCTTCCATTAAACATGCCTTTACATACCGTAGTTTCTGCCGTGGAGAAAGATATAACTTTTTGTAGTTTGAGGGCGCTCTCTCTCTCTCTCATTGCTTCCTAGAGGGATTTTGCATATACGTGCTCTTGGTCTACACTTCTCGGCCACACAAATATCAGAGATCTATTTATTTTCCTTGCGAAGATTCTCTCTACATCACTGAGTAAGCGAAATTGCACAGAGTTATTGAGCATCTGTCGAAAAAAAAATGCATGGATATATCCAATGCCATCACCATCACATAGTAGTTCACAATTTTGTTTGCGCTGTCTCGCTCGCGCGTCGTAGTCGGCATAGAGTTTGTTTCTTACGGCCTCTGGTATCCATTTTTTTTTTCCCCAAGCACAGTCTCCAATGCTGCATGCGGCCCGATTAGGCCAACTTCAATAGCCATTCAATTCCTGCCTGCTAGAAGAGCTATGCAAGCTTGTGACTTGTGAGGAAGTTATGTTTTTTTTGCCAACATGAAATCTTTGCATAGTATATATTTTACTTATGAGTACGCTTGCAAATAATGAATCCGGGGTCGAAAGATGTCAAAGAACGTGTCATCCTTCTTTCTCCAACATTGCAATATTGAATTTTTGGAATATCCCTCCAAAACCCAAGCCGCCCGTGATCTTACAAATGAACAAAGTTTCTCCATTTAACCCAATGAATTTTGGTGTTGCCCATGATTGAGGAGATGATGAAGAACGAGTCGACCAAGGATAAAATATAACAAAACAAGATTAATGCAATGAAACCAATCGAATCGTAAAGAACTGATCATAAAATTAGATTTGATTTGTTGGCGGAGACTATTTTCCTGATACATATTTCCCAGACATATTTATAGTGTCGAGACTGAGAATGACTAGTAAAGTACTAGGACTCTTAACAATACCGTTACATATGTCTTCCAATCTATACTAACACGTATCCAATATGGAGTCCTCTTCAGATCCATATTCTTTGGTGTGTAAGATCGATGTCCTTGTAGAATATATTCAAGCAGTAACCGATTACATCCAACTTGGACTTTGTACAAATAGTCGATCACTTCCTTCTTGAATGCTTCAAACTAGCCGATTGTCTATTAACCATGCCATGAATAAATCAATCAACTTTCCACAAGTTAGACAGGCTTTTAACTGATGATGCCACATTTCATATTTAACCGGAGTGCAAAATTTGGTTGCGAGCACAAGCAAGTGCTGTTGACAGACCCAAATATTTTCCTACTTCATTTAGATACCCAAGCTTCGCTTTATTACCTCATACTTTTTGGGACAAAATCGTGTGTGCCATTATCCTTGAGCCTAATATCATATCCATGCTATGATCTCTTCATGATCTGCGATTTTATGCGATCGCAATTAATTTCTTGGTTATTGCCAAGTATGTGCCATTGACAACTAATCTTATTGTTTAAGCTTTGTAAATATTTCAAAAAGTTAAGAAAACACAAAGTTATTAAGTATGCAAAAAAATTGATTGACCACCATGTTAACTGATCAATTATGAAAATTTGGATTGGATTTAATTTGTACTTCTTTTTCGGCAGTACCTCGATATGATGTCATATATGTTGGTATTATTGTGATTAAACTTTATGTTGTAATCATTTTCCTGCAAATTGAATTTAATTTTTTTGTACTTTAGTGAAATTTCAGTAAAAAAAATATAGATATAAATTTTGATGGCACTATAAAAAAATTTTATGATTTTTTGTATGTTCATATCGTTTAAACAAAAAAAATCACCAATGGCACATATAGGGAAAATTAGGGAGAGGTCGTTAGGAGATGGCGCGTACTGAGAATCAGTCTCTGCAGTAGCGTATGATCGATTTTGTTTCCCTTATGTATTGAACCATAATATTATTTTGCTATAATATGAGCCAAACTTTGACACCTTGGATAGCAACTTCAGAAAGGATGAAGTCATCGCCAAAAAGAAGATGACATCCATACCAAGGAGCATAGAAACCCAACATAAATTTCCTTTGTCAAAAAAATTTGGGCCTTAAATTCTCTGCAGAGATGATATTAATTCTTCCACACAAGGCATGGATCATCTCCTAAAAAAAATCTCCTCAAAAACATAAAGCATGGAACAAGTGTCAGGAAATTAGGTCCATGTTGTATACACCTAAAAGGAATATATAAAGGGATAAAAAATTTTTATCAACTCTAATAGAGAATGGCACATATTATCTCCACATATTTCATGATCAAATTAAAATCCAATAACCGATAACGAAAGCCCAACTCAAGCATATATAATACTCCAGATTGAGGCCCTGTTGTTTATATAGCTTAACGGCTTAACAGCTTAATGACTTGTCTACGTTTTAAAAAGACATATGTTTTGAGTTTTTTAAGTCCGTTTTCACTGTTTTTTAGGTGGGACCTAACGCTTTAAAAAAGTCAAACGAAATGGATCTAAATCTTGAGACTACCTCGAAAAGCTCTCAAAGTTCGGTCATTTCTATCATTTAGCCATTCAGATCAGGTCAAAAGAACTGGACCTGAGATAATTCATATTACCATGTCATACGTCGCCTTTACTATATTAACCTTAAAACAAAAATTTGTTTATTTTTACTTTGTTCTTCTTCATCAAATTGAATGCATCCATGTATCTGTTGTAATTAAGAACATATCTATATATATAGTCTCACAGGAGAAAATCAGCAAAGCCTATATGTGTGTGTATTCCTTCACAGGTTACTGTATGATAAAGAACTAGTAGTACGATCTGCAATGGGTTCCCATTGAAAACTCACCGGGGTCGTACTCAATGGTCGGACATCCTTGCAGAGGGGGCGGCGGCGTGAGCGGCGGGGTGGGGGGAGCAGGGAGCAAGGCGGCGGCGTGGGGCACCTGGCGAGCGGCGGCGCGAGAGGAGGCGTGGGTGAGCGGGTGAGCAAACGGCGATGCGTGCGTCGGCGTGGGGGAGCAGGGAGCAAGGCGGCGGCGTGAGGCAGCTGGTGAGCGGCGGCGCGGCGTGGAGCAAGGCGCGCAGGTGGCGGCTAGGTCAAAGATAGAGCAGTAAAATGGGCCGGCCTGGTTTAATCAAAGTGGGCAGTAATTTCGTCGGCCCAAATTAACGAAACTACCGCCACGTCGTCCTCCCTTCTAATTTCATCGGCACAAACTGACCAAATTACTTCCACGTCGTCCTCCGTCCTACGGGTAGGGCTGGAAAAATAGCTCGCGGCTCGTGGCTCGGCTCGGCTCGGAGGTGCTTCCGAGCTCAAGCCGAGCCCACTTTAGGGGCTCGGAAAAATAGCGAGCCGAGCCAGGCTCGGCTCGTTTCTGACCGAGCTAGGTCTGGCTCGGCTCATTGTCATATTTGAACGTGAAACACCTTTGGCTCGTGGCTCAGCTCGGGCTCGGCTCGGAGGTGTTACCGGGCTCGAGCCGAGCCCACTTTTGGGGCTCGCCAAAATGTCGTATAACTTCGTATAATGTATGCTATACGAAGTTACCTGCGGGCGCACTGTAATTTCGTCGGCTCAAACCGACGAAAATATGGCCACATCATCCACCTCGTGCACAAAGCATTGCCACCATAATTTCATCGGTGTGAACCAACGAAATTGTACTATCTTTCGTCGGCCTGGTCCGAACCGACGAATTAATATTATATTTTCAACGGTTTTAAAAAACCGACGAAATTATAGACTTATTTTCATCGTTTTTTAGACCGACGAAATTATGATCGGCCGACAAAAACACTTCGTTTTCCTGTAGTGACAGCAATCTCAAATGACCATCTCATAGATTGGCACCAAAGGCTGGTGACCTGAACACATGATGACGTGCATGAACAGCTGCTTCCACACCTTGCCGATTACTACTCGCTGATTTTTTTCATCTAGCTAGCTAGCATTCCTTTATTTCATGGAATTGATTTCTCTGCCTGGATCATGCATGGTCTCCATGATACGTACAGATCAGGCCGTACCGAAGCTCTGAATATTTTAACAGTAGAATAGCTCAAAAGAGCCCTTTATTCGGCGAACATTTCGCTATCCCAGAATCCCTTTTTTTTTTACTTTGGTGTATACAAGAAAAATCTCAACGAAATAATCTTCATGATGTACCTTGAGTCATGCAGTCCGGTCCTCTTTATCTATGAGTGTGCTAAGCAGCTGGCATGTGATTACCACATCAAGAGGCGAGGTGTGGCCGGTGTGCATATGTGCTGATGAGAACCTGAGAAGGTCCAATCTGTGGCATCTTATAAATTTAGCGTTAATTTTAGGGTCATCAAAGGAAATTATGTTCCAATATTCAAGAATTGTGCTTTGCGTATCTTTCACTACTACTTTCTTATCATTACAATTAATGCATGCGACGATGATATTGTAAAAACTTCGTTTCACTTATCTGTGCAGTTCCCAGCCGGTATCTCCTGTGGCACTAAGCTACCCATACTGGGGAGTACCAGAATGTCGTTTCAGTGTAAACTTCTTAAGGAGACCACAATCTTTTGCTCCATGGAGGACGAGCACGACACAAGACTTCGTCTTTTGGTGGATATGATTCAGCAGCAAGCTCCACAATCCTGTGTTCTTATGTGCTTTGTTTGAAGAAGAAAATGATGCAGCTAGCAACAGGCAACTCTAGTACTGCAGTTTTAGTTTTGTTCTCAAGAAATTACTTATCCTTCTTCATCAGACTTATATGTGGCTTTTCTGTCCACTAAATAATGTTGTGTGGTGAACTGGTGCTAGTAAAAAATTTTATTTGGTCTAGCAATTTATTAAATGGCTTTATCGGGCGTTGAGCGAACAATTTAACATGGGGGTGCGCACAAGTAATTTTTTTTTCCTTGCCTTTTCAAAATAACCGCCCCATAGGTCAGCAAACAAATAGCACATAAATCCAGAAAATTTATCAACTCTGCAGGCCGAAACATAACTTGTTCCACCTAAAAGAACTTGCTGATCATCATAATTAATTATTCAGAGACGAAGTTCTTAATTAGACAATTATATGAGAATTAGATACACAAAACGTAATACTTTTCAGTCACAAATACAAGTCCATCTAAACATGGTTACAAAAATGCAACTTTGATTAGTAATAATGATTTCAATTGATTTTTAAATAAACCCAATAAAATCATAATATTATGGCAGGAAGTATTTTTTGAGATAAATCTACCAACACATATGATGTTCATGGACGTATCCAATCTAAAAAGACATATACTATCAATATTTTTTACAAAAAATATTGATAGTATATGTCTTTTTAGACCTGCACATATCGCAAACAATATATTTATGACGTGATGCTCCTCGATGGCTTTGTATGGTTGTGCGTATGCTTCGTTTCAAGAAGAAAATGATGCACCTCAGTCAAATCAAGTGTTTTTAGTTTGGTTTTCAAGAAAGCTTGCCTTGCTTCTTTATGACTTATATTTTGCTTGTTTAAAAAATATTAGGTTGGTGATACGGTATTGAGTTGTATATCCTTTATTGGGCAATTTGCCGACATAGCACTTCCAGCTTACACAAATTTCCACCATGCGTAGAAGCATATCATTGAGTGGTATATTTCTACATATAATAATAATTTGTGCAACTCTAGAATGTTATATTGGCAATTTCCCTTTTTTATTTTTATTTTGTCTTGCTGATAGTTAAATGACCCTTAAGGCTTTGAGTGAACGGTTTAACATTGGGAAGAACATCGTATAGATTAAGAAAATTTATCGTCATACACTACTGGAATTTCCTAAAATCACGAAAGGCCAAAAAATAAACTTGAGAGTATATCTATAGCCCTCATGTTACATGGAAACACACGAGGACTGAGAAAGGCCCTCATATTAAAACATCCACTGGTGAGGGCTAAATGGAGGCCCTCGCATAAAATGTGGCTGCCATCTACTCGTGAGGGCCAACTATTAGCCCTCGTCACTAGTGGCCCCAATAATTACTCGGTCCTGCAACCTGTGGGCACGTGGGGGTTATTAGCGATGGCTCACTGTGAGGCCCTCGTGAGTAAGACTGGCTGAGCAACTACGTACTCGCTAGGGCCCACAATGAGCCCTCGCGAGTGTGATTACTATAAAACTTAGGGCCTATTTGGTCTACTACCTAAGGTTGTGCCACGCCTAACCTTAGTCATGCCACACAATCTGAAGCGTCATTGTTTCAACAACTTACTTTAGTCGCGCCACACTTTCTTAGCCTCCAACCCCACATGTCATAGACTCATTTTCTTGCCACATTTTGCCACAAGTGTGGTGCCAATTTTCTTGCCGACTATACGGCAGGAACCGCGCTACGAGGGTGCACGCCTGAACCAGACGTTATCGTCATCTCCTCTGACGATGAGACATCGTCCTATTACCGTGAAGGCTATTTGGCGGAGCTCGACTCCGATAGAGAGACATCGAAGTCATCATCAATCAACGGAGGATACTAGTGTTGATTAGTGTGTAATGTGGAATCGTGAATTAAATATGTAATGCATAAATAATGTATGATATATGATGAAATGTGGAAATTTCAAAATATTTACTCATATGTTCACCGTATCGATGAACAGATGAAGTAAGTTATGAAAGGCACAATATCACAGATCTCTGATTTATTTTTAAAAAATTTTGCATGGCAAATAATGTTAAACAAATGAATCTTAATGACTCAAATAAATTTTAAATTAATATTTGTGATTTTAAAAAATATTTGAAATTGGAGAGGGTAGGAGACTATTTATTACTAGCGAGGGTTTAGGTTAAAGCCGCCACTCCAGGTACACGCGAGGGCTGGTTGGATGCCATCGCGTTTAGCTATTCGCAACGGCCCGGCCCTCGTGTGACTTTGTTATTTGCGCGGGACCAAATGCGAGCACCTTTTCACCAGGGCGCCCTCATGAATACCTAATCGCGAGGGTTGTTGCCTTTATAGCGGGGGGTTTTCGGCTCTTGGGAATAAGGGAGATTCCTGTAGTGATTACTTATCTATAACACAAGGTCTTAGCAAATTAAGAGAATTGGACCACACAAACATAAACTCCCTCGTCACAAACTGACAAACGCATTACGCATATCCTTTTAGACATCAAATGGTCCTATAATGCAACTTTCATAACTAAATATGTTGTAAATTATTCATTAAACCCAATAAAATTATAAAATTATAATGTCAAGATAAAGTCTACACATGATATTCATGTACAGAAATCTAAAAAGATATTCATAGTTAAAGTCTGTTTGGACCCCGCTCATGTTTGTGACCAGAGCTAGTGTACTACAAATATGATATCCAAGCAATTGCTAGGGCAAGCGGCTCGTAAGGCCTGTGCAAGCGGTTTTATAACCGCTTGCAGGCAACCGCGACTGATGCCCGAGGGGCATCTCAAGTGGCTCCCCTCTGCAAGCGATTCGCAGGGCTCTGCGCGGGCGGCCCTGTAGGCCACGTGGGAGCTCTCTGCAAGCGGTTAGAGGCACCAACCGCTTGCAGAGAGGCATCTCCGCAAGCGGTTGAATAACCGCTTGCGGAGACGTGCACTTTCCTAGATGGTTAATTTGGGGGCGGCGCAAATAGATAGTTAAATATATATATTTCAGCGTGCAGGGGTTTTTTTTTAATTCGTCGTTTAAAATTAAATACATATACGATGAGCATATAATTAGCGATCACACAAGCTTAAATATATTAGATAATATATATAATAATGCACACTATATATACACCGGTCTAGACACACATGCATAAAATAATAATGAGCCAAATTTACAATGTTTCTAATTAATATACATGGGGCAAAATGGACCAAAGAGTTCATTGTTTTCTTGCAGTACTCTTCTTGCCGCTCTTTGACGACGTAGAAGTCGTCCCTAGTTCGTTCGTGTTGAAATATTGTTCTCGAAAGTGGAACTCGCCCTTGGAGTTAATGACCTCATCGAAAATGAAGCCGAGTAGTTGTTCTTGTAATGCGAGCACCCGATGATATGGTAACACTTCGGTATGTTTATCCATGTCGGGCTGCCAATTCAATTAAAGTGGAAAATAAATACACGCACCCATATAAATTAATGGAGTACATAAGAACGTTATTAAGTTGTAGCTAGATGCATGGTTGCGTGCATATATATACGAACCTCTTCAGGAGTTTGAGGCACAAGCTCACCATGGCACATCATTTGGATATAGTGGAACACATAGTAGCCACATAGATTGTTTCCCACAGTTTGTCGTTTTACCTATGGTTGATGTGGGGCAATTACAGATCAGTAAGGGAAAGAAATATTAATTGACTAGAGGCAATTATGTCGTTTTAGCGTACCCAGTCGCTTATCTTGACATCGAATTCCTTCTTAAAATGTCCTTTTTGAATCTCTTGAAAGCTCAGAAACGTCTTGTTAAGGAGGTCAATTATCCATTGGTATTCTTTTTGCGGTTTTCTCCTTGAGTCTTGGATGATGATCTTACTTTGGTCAAGCTTTATGACTATAAGGATCCAGTGGAACCTATTCGTATATTGCAATAGTTATGAAATGTAATTAAGTATATATATAGTCTACCATCATGTGCCTTAAGCAATATAAGAACGAGATGTTAGTGAGGACATCAGCACGTACTTAAAGTGGAATGGCTGAAGTATGTATGGTTTGTAGTGCTGTTGTACTAGTGCATGTACAACGTAGTCGTGGATTTCCTTTGATTTTTCAAGGTATTGCTAGACAGCCTCGTTGACCAACCAAGTGTCAAGAGAGCCAATCGAGTACGACTTATGCTTTCTAAGTCTTTGTATCTCCATTCTACAGAAAATGGATTAATTGAGTTAATTAATTAGGGTTCCAATTAATTAGGTGTTCTCGGCAAGCAGCAGATATAGACATATATAAACTCAGATGGTCGACACTCACAGGCACTAGTAGGTCATGAAGGACACGTTGACGGCGTCTCCTTGGTACACATGGTACCAGTCTTCAAAATCAAGATTTATCATTTGATCATTTCCTCGAAACAAATATTCTTCTTGAAACGAGACGCTTAGTAAAGTATATTCCCTGGCGGACGTGTGCTCGTACCATTCATGCGCGAGTCGCATCTTGACCGGTAGTTTTCGTATCTCCTTAGGGTCTACCAACGGTTGGCCCAGCTTAAATGGCCACCTGACTTGTGTCGTTGGAAGATCATTAGTTAATCCACGAGCGGTTTCTTCCGTTTAGGAGGAAGAACGGTCGAGCATGTCGTTGGCCGGGGCGACACCGGGTGTGGAGCTGGCTTAGGCAGCACCGGGCTCGGAGAAGGATCTGGCCGGGGCAGCGCCGAGCGTGGAGTTGGTCGGAGCGGCACCAAGGAGCAATGGATCGGCTCCGGCGTGGATCTGGACGGAGGCGCGCAAGGCGGGGTCAGCATGGATATGAACGGGGCATGGGCCATGGCGCCGTGCGGGTGGAGAAGGGCGAGGCGGCGCCGGCATGGATCTGGACGGACGTGTGGCGTCGGGGAGCGACCAATCGGTGGCGCCGGGCCTGGATCTGAGGCGGCGAAGGCCGGTGGAGGCAGGCGGGGCGGCGCCGGCATGGAGGACAGGGCGACGCCGGCCGTCGCGGGCGTGCAAAGGAGGAGAGGTGCTGCGCGCCGAGTAGGACGAGGCGGCGCACCTGCCATCGCGGCCCGGTAAAGACGCCACCGTCGTTGTAGATCTGGAGCAGTGGGAGAGGAGGCCGTCACGCACCGGGTCGAGGTCAAGAGCACACCGGCCGCCTCGGGCGACGCCTGCGCCGGCGAGGGAAAGGGGGCGGCGCTGACCCCCTGAGGCGTCGTTTGTGCCAGCCGCCCCGCTGCTTGCGTCCAGAGAGAGGAAGGAGTAAGGGGAGAGACCGAGGAAGAGGGAGAGGGGCGAGCGCCGCCACCGGGCGCGAGGAGCAGGGGCGGCGCGTTGGTCGCCATGGAGAGAGAGGAGCCGGGGGAGGTGCCAAGTGCGTGGAGGAGACGGGGGAGGTGCGCCGGCCGCTCCGGCGCGTGGAGGAGACGAGGGCCGCCCTTGGCACCCGTGCCGGGAGGGAGGGAGGGAGGGAGAGCAATGGGGAGGGCCCCGCTGCAGAATAGAGAGAGGGGCAGCACTGCCCGCTCGTGAGGAGGGAGTAGAGCTGGCCAAATGGGCCGAATCAACTGGGCGGCCCGTTACTGTGCTTCGGGCCGGCCCGGTTTGGTTCGGTTCGAAAACGAACCGTGCCGGCCCGGTTCGGCCCAGCGAACCGAACCTGGGCCTGGCACACGGTCCGTCGGGCCGGCACGGTTCGGTTCGCATAGTAACGGCCCGGTTCGTTACTATGCGAATCGAACCAGCCCGGTTCGACCCGTTTGGCCCGGTTACTGTAGCTTTTTAAAATTAAAAAATCAAACCGCCTGGCGCCCTCTCCCGCCCGCGCCCGCGGCTGCTGCCCCGCGCCCCCGCTCCCGCCGGGCCCGCGTGCCAGCGAGAGCCACCGCGCCCAGGCGCGCCGCGCTAGGCCAGGCCAGGCCACGCGCCGGCGGGCCCACCGTGTCGGCGTGTCCCCCACGCGCGCGCTCGGCCCCGCGCCCTCGCGCCCGCGTCGCGCGAGCGTTCGCCACGTGGCGGCGGCGCTCCGGCCCCCGTGCCGTTCCCGCCCAGAGACGCGCGTGGCGCATGCACGCGCTGACACGTGGCAGCGAACCGGGCGGGCCGACCCGTTCGGTTCGTTCGGTTCGCTTTTAATCCTGCTGCGAATATAGCCGTTTTATAGCCGTTTGATGCTTAAAAAATTCATAAAAAATAGCAAACAATTCCAAAAAATCTCAAATTTTTTCCTATAAATAGGTTACCACGCCCTCTTCTGCCAGCCACCCTTGCAACCATTCTCTCTTCAGTCTCTTGTGTGCATTGAGTTTTTGCAATTTGTGAGCTAAATAGGCGTTGTTAATTGCAAATTCGGGCTTAGTTCGAAATATTTCAGAAAAATATTTCTGACCGTCATATTTGTTGGTGTGATCCTGTGAGGTTGATATATTTCCATACATTTGTTTGCTATATGTTTGATTTGAGTATTATGATTGTGAATTAATTGTTGTTATGTTATTTCATGTGTTATGATTTGTTATGTTATTTCATGTATTATGATTTGTTATGTTATTTGCTATATGTTTGTTGCGCGGGCGGGAGAGGGCGCCAGGCGGTTTGATTTTTGAATTTTAAAAAGCTACAGTAACCGGGCCAAACGGGCCGAACCGGGCCGGTTCGGTTCGCATAGTAACGAACCGGGCCGTTACTATGCGAACCGAACCGTGCCGGCCCGATGGGCCGTGTGCCAGGCCCAGGTTCGGTTCGCTGGGCCGAACTGGGCCGGCACGGTTCGTTTTCGAACCGAACCGAACCGGGCCGGCCCGAAGCACAGTAACGGGCCGCCCGGTTCAGCCCAGTTGATTCGGCCCATTTGGCCAGCTCTAGTGCTAGGGCATCGGACTCTTTTCACTTTTCTTTTTTTCTTTTCTTCAGTCGCCGCCTCTTGATGCTTGTCCCCTCCTGTTCGACGCCCTACTTTAGGGCTAACCACGGTTCTATTTTTATAGCCGGCAATTAGGGTTTGCTGGTTTTGGACCATATTTGGGCTAGGCCGGTTTCCGGCCAAATTAATCTGCGAAAATATTCCGGTGCTGCAGGTCGATCGACGCCATCAAATTTTTTTTGTCATCAAACACCTGTTTATTTGTTCACTTGCACCCCACGAATGCAAGGATATAGGTGGACTCTCTAGTTTTCCATTTTCCACATATTAGGGGGAGCTCCACTATATTCTTGATCATTTAAAAGAAATAATTTCTGTTTTTAAATCTCTTGTGGGCTTTCATTGTGTTTGTCATCAATCAGCAAAAAGGGGGAGATTGAAAGTGCATGTAGGCCCTATGTGGGTTTTGGTCATAGATGATGGGCAATTACAGAGTTAATATGTTTTACGAGGTCATGGATAGATTTTAAATCTTTTGGAATGGATTTGGAAGACTAACGGAGCCTTTAAAGCTAAAAGGAGAAGACGGGTTGTTTTAAATAGATTTAGATCATTTCTTTTAGATGTTCTAAGTGCTCTTGGTAGATGAAACTTCACACATTGTACGCACCAGCCAAATTTGCGGGAGTTCTGCTCAAAAACATATCGTACTATCCGATGTTGAATCGGAATATCCGATGTATATTGGAAGATTTAATCCTTGGTCCGATTGACCCTTCTCTTTCTCACAGTCACAAAAAAATATAGGACTATCCGATAATTTTCTCGGAATGTTCCGATATGGATCGGACTATCCGATGTTAGGTCCGATTGACCCCTCTTTGTCTCCAGCTTCAAAAATATCAGACTATCCGATAATTTCCCCATAATATTCCGATATGGATCGGACTATCCGATGTTAAGTCCGATCGACCCCTCTCTGTCTCCAGCTCCAAAAATATCGGACAATCTGTTAATAATATCGGACTATCCGATATGAATTGTTTCCTCTTTGATTGATCCTTATATGAATATTCTCAAAATTATTTCAGGAATTCAAAAATAGCCTTTGCGTCAAGTTTCGATCATTTTCATATCGGACTATCCGATGTGTAACATCGGACTATCATATATCTGTCAGCAGCAAACGGCTAGTTGTTGGGTGGGAGTATTTATTCCCCTCCTCCCCCCACTGGCTAGGGTTGCCTCACACATTCATTCCAGCGGAGCATTTATTGCAAACCCTAGCTCCTCACCTTTCACCTTCACTCCAACTCAAATCTCAATGATTGCATCTCTGTGAGAGTGAAGAAGCTAGATCTAGAGGCTTTGTGTTGATCAAGCTTCATCCTTGAGCACTTGGTTCGATCTCCAAGTTGATTTTTCGCTGGATTTTTTACTTTTGGAGTTTGAGGGCTCCAAGACGACTAGGAGTCACCCTAGGCCACCGGTACTTGGTGTCGTGGCCAAGGAGAGTTTGTGAAGGCCGGATTCGCCTCAGAAAGGGAAGGATCCAAAGAGTGAAACTAAAAGTGTTTGGTGCAACCCAGGAGGCAAAGGGTCACGTGGGACCCCGGCTCATGTGTGACCTAGCTGCCTCAACGAAGACGTAGGATCTCCTCGAAGATCTAAACTTCGGAAACAACTTCTTTGAGTCTCCTTGTGGTTTTGGGTTTACTTCTCTTTATTCACTCTTTGTTTGCTCTCTATCTCTATTTGGTGCAGGTGGTATCCTTGTTTTACCTAAGGGATTCAAACCCTTTCTTCTGCAATATCGGATAATATGATCTCATATAAGATAGCCCGATCCCTATCGGACTATCCAATATTTCCATTTTTAATTGGTGAAATTTTGTAAAGCCTAGTCACCCCCTCTAGGCTACATATCGATCCTTCACCAACCAAAGCTGCTTTAAATTAAATTTGAATCTCTAGTTGAGGGGATGTTGCAAACCACCTTGCATCATGCATCTCATTTAGGTTTCTTTTCCTTACCAACCTTTGTCTGTTTTCATGGTTTGGTTTCTAATGAATTCATTGTTTTGGAACATGCTTTGTTTTTGTGCCCTTTGTCCTTTAGGATGATCTACCATTTTTGTCGCATCAGTTAATCCTCATTGGAGTCCGGGACAGAATCCTCCTGATCCTAAAGATAGGCCGGACCTACGTCTTCTCCTGAATACAAATTTATTCGTGTTCAGTATAGTGAGTACACGGCTACCCCAGGAAGAGTCCTTATAATGATGCAAGGATAATGACAATGACAGGGTGGTTGTTTTCCATAAACACCTACTCTTGTCAAATTATTAAAAGTGTTGTAAAACAATTTTGCAGAGTAATTAATAATGATAGAGATTCCCAACAAAACACCAAGAGCTCGGCTTCCAAAGCTCCTCTGTAGAACAACACTTGCCTCGAACAACTCAAACCAAATCAACCCATCAGATTAAATTGTTAACACATGAGACTACCTTGTACGACCTTCCTCCCCTCCCATGACCTTAGGAACGGCTATCATGATAGTTTTCAACTCTGAGGAGTGTAGCACACTTACCCATAAGTCTAATGGTACTTTTATGGCTTTGCTCTTCCTTAGGAGCCTAGACCATGTAATGATATAAGACGATTCATTAGTTTCTTCTGTTAACACCAATACCCCCTCTAAGGTTTCGACACTACGGGTCCCCCTCTTGAGCCAACAGACCGCAGCCTCATCTTTTCAAAATATCGTGTGTTAACAGTTTTCCCTAACTACTAAGGTAAGACTAGCACTTGCTGCGCATCATGCTGACGCTAGCACTTATGGTTGCCTTGTTTGGTTTCGCCGGATAAGCACACGTCAAGAGTCCTTACACCAAGGTGACTACTTCCACCACATACCTCATGCCATCAATACCACCCAACTAGTCATCTTGAGTCAACACATGCCACGTAGATTTTAGTTGATTAGGTTGATTAAACAACAACTCAGCATCACGTGTCATACCAAGTCACAATAGCAATTAATAATAAAGTGAACCTAAACTAATACCAACCCACGAGAGCTAGCAACTATGCACAAGGATAGGCTAGGAATTATCTAAGGCAGCAATAAATGGCTACAATTCACAGGGTCAATGACGCAGTGTGAATATATTTAGGTTCTACCCAGACCCATCATTTTATACAGGAGGTAAATAAATAAAAGCAATAAACGTGGTGAATGTTCGCAGAGTAGGAAGCAAGATGCAAACTATCTTGCCTTGGTAGTACTCCGGGTCATAGGATCCTCCTCCGAGTTGCTCTAGGAAACCTCCCGAGCAGTGCCCACAGGGACAACCTACATGTAGATGCAAATGCATAAGAACAACAAAACAATAAATGGAACATATAGTTCATAAAAATATATGAAAATCTAGGCTATTTGTGGGATTTATTGGCTCTGTGATTGTAACAGCCCGGCTGTCATTTCTGATTAAGCATGCATACTATTGTTGTGTTCATTTGGTTTTTCTACGGTTCTTTAAAACTTTTCATTGATATGCATTCATCCATCGGGCTATACAGTGGGAACATAGGACTTTAAACTAAAACCATTAGAATACCAGTCACCCAAGCCACCAGAATGGTGAGGTAGATATTGACCGGGCTTTGGCGGGCAACTATATATAGCCCGCTGGGCACGTTCCTTAGCTGGCCAAGCTGGAAAGCACCCTACCGAGCTAGCCCGAGTGATCCTTTGCTCGCGTCTAGTCTCCCCAACCAGACTTGGATGTTGGACGACTAGGACCCGTAGCTACTAGCCAAGCAGGCAAGCGAGCACGCCGACCGAGCTTCACCGAGCTCAGGGGAAGATTAACCAAGCCCGGAAGAACCCGAGCTTAATTAGGAAGACTATCTCTCCCTATTAGAGGCAGCCCGAGTGAAGTAAATCCCTATTATTCCTTTATTCTCTTTGTCCCAGACAAAGACCCGATGACTACCTTCTCATTGGACGAAATGGGCGGTGCTCCAGACAGTGCGACACGTCGCCCAGGGAGACTGCGCGCGGCGACCAGATGGCGAAGGACAGCCACAAGAAGAGCCAAATGGCGAGGGAGTTCGTCCAGCTGCAGCACCCCACTTTTCTCACCCATTTTCTTACCCAAAGCCTCTCATTTCCAGGTGGGACCTACCCCCACTTGTCACCCGCACATGGTAGCTCTATTTAAGGCCCCAATCAGCCCTCTTCCACCTCTCGACACATTCATTTCTGCCTCCTTTTCCTGCTGTTCGAGCTGGGCAAGAACAGCAGCAGTTCTTCCCATTCTCCACCCTCAAATCCACCCAAATACTTGATGAGAGCTTGCGCATGTTAAGATCCAAGCTCTCCATCACCTGAGCTCCCTACACCTTCGAAGGCATTCGCATGCACGAAGGATTTGGTGAGTTCTCTCTCGTTTTCGCTACCCCGCATGTTCTGAACTTGCAGCAGCAAGAACTCATCTAGTTCTTCTTGCTGCCATTTCTTGTGTTCCCAAGCCTAGGGGAGTGCATGGGAAACTTCTCCACCATCTAGAGGAGTAGAGCAGCAGTAGGAGACGCACTAAGAAGGAAGGAGAAGGCAGTAGCAAGAATCGAGCTTGTACAGCAGCAAGCAACGGAGGAGAAGACCACAACCGAGCTTCTTTCTCTTCGATCTCTTCATCCTTGGGACGTCCAATCCTAAGCAAGGCACCCCTTGCTTGGTAAGAACCTTAGAAGATTTCTTCTCCATTTCTTGCATCATCTAGGCCCCGTTCATAAGTTCATCTTTGAGCTAAACCGAGCCTAAGTACAGCAGTCTCAAACCTATTCAGTTTTAGTCCGTATCCAGAAATAGCCACACAGTAAATAATTTCTATAAAATCAACCGTGGCCCGGATCGAGAAGTGTTCTACATGAAAGTTGTTCGCCAGGAGATTCTCTACAACTTTCATGATGACACCAGGCTTAGCCGAGCTTGTCCTCTGCATAAAAAATAGCCCGCACTAAGAGATGTACCTACTGAGTGACTTACCCGAGCTAAACCTACTCGAGCCCGACCAAGACCTTGCCTTAGCGAGCTAAGATAGGCCACATCCAATCTATGGTAACCCTTATTTGATAAAAGGACAACCTCCCCTGGCAAGTAGGCTCAGTTCCGAGCTTCCTTGAGCATTCACGAGCTTCCTATTCCTAGCCCGAGCTACCCTTAGCACCCTGACTTCAAATAGTCATATCTCACTCATCCGAGCTCGGATTTGAGTGATTCTTTTTGCAAAACCTGCATTAGCTTATGAACTTTCTGAGATATTATGCTGTTCCATGCTTCTCTGTGTTTTGGTATTTTATTTGGATTTTAGTTGTTGTGCTTGTTACCGAAACAATAGGAAACGACGTTCCGGAGGAGCCCGGATATGAGCACGCCGCTCTTCCCCTCGGCGACCAGCACCAAGGAACTTATTACTCCCCTCATTTGACTCAATCATGTTGAACTCTATTTACTTACATTACTTTGATTATGTTCTATCAACGTTGAATGCTAGTTTCTATATGATATTTGATGGGTAGAAGTAGTTATGTCCTACTAGTAGTGTTAGCCTAGACGCTAATCGGCAGTAGGACGGGTACCCACTAGCTAAAGAGTAGACTAGCGACTAATCGGCGACTAATCGGTGACTAGTCGGACAACTAGACAAGTAGTGTAGCAGGATGTGTTATTGCAGACTAGCAACTAATCGGCGACTAGGTGGCCTAGTCGGCCGACTAGGCGAACAATGCCTACTAGTGGTCAGTTTACTAATAGGTTGATTTATCCATTCTTTGATAACCTAAGTGGGTACTATTTATCTATGGTTGTGTCACGACTGCTTAGACTTGCTTAGAGTCCACGTGGTTGAGAGCAATACTTGATTACGATAATTTGATGATGATTGGATGTGAGGATTTGGAGATTATGCCGGAACGGGTGATAGGAGATGACGGGAGAAAGATCCAGTCATGTAGCCCCGTTCGAGCGATTAAGGACCAAACATAGTGCCATCATTTCGAGCTACTATACGTACGACCGCACGTGTCGACGGTTGAGATATCGGTCTCAAGTCAACCAAGGTTCTTCAAGAGTGGGATAGGAGACACGCCGAACAGACAAACAACAGCGAACAGGGGGACAGGGGTTTTATCCTGGTTCAGGCCTCTCGGGAGAGATAATAGCCCTACGTCCAGCCTTTCTTATATATCAAGATGAATACAAGAGATGGCTTGGCGAGACAAACAAGTCTCGGCGAGACTATGGTGTATGCGAAGTGCTAAGGTGCTAAAGCTCTAGGTCAGAGACATAAACTCTAGCCAGGTCCTCCTAAACGCCTTAGGGGCCCTGTTTATATAGTACGGAACAAACCGACCTACCGAGGAGTACCGGGCCGGGCTAACTACGAGATCGTAACGAACTCACACATGCCAAATACATCCTACAGCAGATAAGGTAATCTCCTAGCCTTGGGGATCACGACCTCCAATCCAATCCGGGAAACCAACGTCCGGGTCTTCACGTAGTCGTACAGAGATCATGTTCGAGACGGACTCAAACACGATCCTTTGGCCATTACGTACCGCGCCAACCCAAAGGCTGTTCGGCAGGGTGCACATGGGCCAGATAGAACCTTCCAGGGAACTGGGCCCTGGTAGGCTGTTCGATAGGGCCGTCAGGGAGTGGGCCATGTCAATGGGCCGTAATTCAATCCCCGACAGCGCCATTGAAAATTTCCAGGGCACATGTAAGGTCACTTTCTATGTGTTTCTTACGTTTTGGCCTGAAAAACATTCTTCAATGTTAACCATCCCTAGATGTAATCAGCTTATTCTAGTAGGTTATATACCATTGGCAGAGGGTGGTTGACCAACTTGTTTACTCCCTCTACCAGTCGATAAGGTATATTTTAACTTGAAAAAGTTTTTGGAGACAAACTTTGATCACTAATTTATCTTATTATATATTATTGACTGCTATAATATTACATTATATTCAAAGCAATTTGAAATGCAAACATATTGATATATCATCCACTAAAGATGCATATAATTTAGTTAGGATCATATCATATCAGATGAGATGAATCGACGATATATAAACCCGAAGTTACATAGGAGAAGAGAGCAGAGAAGAGCATGCAAATTAACCTGGCGACGAGGAGATGAAGAGATGGGAAGAACGTCGCCAGCGCCTGATACCAAGAGGAGATGGAGAATTTGTCAGGGATGAATTAGAAATCAGATAATATTCATGATATATAGATCCAGTCAAAATAATTAGTAGGTGCATGCCATCCCTTGAAAACTTGTCACATATGCAAAGCCAACATGTTGACTAATCAAAGGACTAGTCAAATCTGATTTTGATACTTGCAACAATTTAAACCCTAGTTTTAAGTTTATGGACCAAATTGGTCCAACCAAAGTACTTTTTCCAACTAAAAAGTTAAACACGTCAAGAGATAGACTTTAGTTGACTGGGTCGACTGGGGCTGGATCTGTTGGAAATATTATATGAGATGTGTATTGATTTGTAAGCCGAGGGCTTATATATAGTGGGTGCATGAAAAGTCTAAAGACAGAACTCCAATACTATCCTAATATATCTCTAACACCATCCCTTTAGATAAACAAAATGGAAAAGTACCCACTCAAATGCAAGGCATATGTAATAGCATTGCATTTTGACAAAAGTACTATAAAGAAAAGTATCTCTCAAATGCAAGACGAATGCAATAGCATTGAATTTAAAAGAAAGTAAAAAAATAAAATTCGAAGTCCGGGTCTTCAAATAGCATACCGATGCAATAGCACTGTTTCAGTTTTCTGTTTTACTGTTTCATTTAACGGAGCTAGATATTTGCATATGCATGACCGCACTTGGTTTCTTCCATTAGGCACAAGCTGATTGAAACTATAAGAGTAGATGATATAAATAGACGTATTGGTCTCCTTAATGCTCTAATGAGGTTCTTTTGCCACACTGCTAATGTATCATTCATTGACTTCATGGCTGCATGATTGGTGTTATCATGTTTGATCTTATGGATATTATTTTACTGTACTCATTGTCACACTAAAAGATTATTTTCCTGTAGGGATAAGGCCTACTTTGTGAACCTCTTTGTCAGGGCTTCAAACATGCCAGCGATAAGGATGTATGAAAAGGTACACTTCCTACAAACTTGATGATCAGTTGACAACTGGCTTAGTGGCTTACTGTTTTATATGTCAATGCTGAATATTGAATCGCTTTTCTTTGAAGCTAGCAGCTTCTGCTGCCGCCCCGTGACAGAAATTTTTTTAGTGTCTTGTGCATGAATCCAACATATCATGTATGAAACTAGCATAGGGTATTAGGGTACATTATTTGGTTCAAGACCGAATGTTCTGGTTGAATTTACCTAATTACACTGTTATTTGGTTCAAGATCGAATGTTCTGGTTGAATTTACCTAATTACACTGTTATTTGGTTCAAGATCGAATGTTCTGGTTGAATTTACCTAATTACACTGTTATTTGGTTCAAGATCGAATGTTCTGGTTGAATTTACCTAATTACACTGTTATTTGGTTCAAGATCGAATGTTCTGGTTGAATTTACCTAATTACACTGTTATTTGGTTCAAGATCGAATGTTCTGGTTGAATTTACCTAATTACACTGTTATTTGGTTCAAGATCGAATGTTCTGGTTGAATTTACCTAATTACGCTGCTTGTTTCTATAGTTTGGTTATGTGGTTTATCGAAGGGTGCTCTGGTACTACTCAGGGGAAGAAGATGGCCTTGGTGAGCACTTGCATTTTCTAGATAATCTTGTCATGCCATTCATATTCTTTGATCTGATGTTATTGCTGACATTTGTATTTATTTTCATCTTAGATATGAGAAAGGCATTATCGCAAGATGTCGAAAAGAAGTCCATCATACCACTCAAGAGACCAATTACACCTGACGAACTTGAATATGATTGATGTTAAATTTCATAGTACTCTAGTGTTGTGCTTACTGTCAATGTCAAATACTAAACTTTGGTGGCTATGTAATGAACCTTTCATCACTAGCATTATTTAGTGGCTGGCTGTGCTTACATACCTGTTAGAGCAACATGATTTTCAAGGCAAAGGTGTTCTGGATTTGAATGTGGATTTGTATATGTGATGTCTTTTGATTGTGAAGAAGTATTGTGGGGATATATATGTATTAAATGTTATTTGCAAAAACTGTATGGGCACAAAAAAAGGATTCGGTGGCATCAGTGTCGGTTCGTACCAAGAAACGACACTGATACCCAGACCCTTCAGTGCCGGTTCGTAACACGAACCGACACTGATGCCTGACCCTTTAGTGTCGGTTTGTGTTACGAACCGACACTGATGCCCAGACCCTTCAGTGGCGGTTCGTAACACGAACCGACACTGATGCCTGACCCTTCAGTGTCGGTTCGTGTTACGGACCGGCACTGATGCCTAGACCCTTCAGTGCCGGTTCGTGGTATGAACCGACACTGATGCGTCAGACATCAGTGTCGGTTCAAAATGAACCGACACTGAAGGGTCTAGGCATCAGTGCCGGAATATCAGTGTCGGTTCAAAAACCGGCACTGATGCCAGTTACGAACCGACACTGATGGGTTGTTTTGTACTAGTGTTGAGAACTGGTTTGTTTCTGTTGTCGATCGATAATGGAAATCGGGGATTATCCCTTATTGAAAAATAGACCTCCGCATTGTGCCCACCAATTCACCTACATTTTTATCTCGGCGGCCCCCTCTTCTCCTCTGGACGCGGCGCCCCAGTTTTTTCCCCTCCACGTGCGGTGGCAACATGGCGTGTGCCTTCCTTCTTCATTCGCACCTTCGCACGCAGTGGTGCTGCTTGACGTCGGCTTTCCCTCCCTCTCTCTTCTCTCCCCCTTCTTCCTTCTTCCCCTCCTCCTGGGCCTGTCTTGACGGTGACCGTCCGAGGGGGACCATTATGTGCGAGGCCTAGATTCGCGTGTAGGAGGCTCGGATCTGGCGGTGTGTTGGCCGGAGCGGTTGGAGTAGGTGTACTCCAGGGCTGTGAGACCGGTGGCCTCGTAGCTCGGTAGAGCTTGGCACCGGCACAATGCTCGGCGGCGGCGGCGTGTGGCACCGCTGGCTCCTAGGCATGGTGGCTCGGCATGGCTCTCCCTCCTCTGTCAGATCTGGCGGCGCGTGGCGGCGTCCACCCCCTCGGCGCAGGCGGCGACGTCCTCCCCTCGGCGCGGTGCACGCTACCTCGAGCTCTGCCTTGGTGCGGCGCAGGTGGCATCGCGCCGACCTCCTCCTTGGTGCGGTGCGGGCGGAGAAGCTTGTGGCCGGTGTGCCTCAGACCCCACGCTTCAGATCTGAGCACGGTCGGCGGTCTCCTTCCTCCGGTCCTCAGCGCGGCGGCGACCGATGACCCCCCACCCCATGATCTGGTTGTGGCGGTTCTTCTCCCTCAGTCCCAAGACGGGCCAGCACCTGGGTCCGGTGGCGAGTTGAACCGGTTCCGTGGGTTGGCTTGTGGGCGGTGGCGTGGCGCGGTCTCGGAGCCCGGAGGAGTGAGCTAGTGGTCTGGCGGCTGGCGGTGGAAGTTGCTGGCGGCCGACGACCTCCCCTTAGGGCCTAGGCACGGCGGCGGCTCCCCCTCTTCTCCTCTGGATGCGGCGCCCGGCCTTCCCCTCCACGTGCGGCAGCAACGTTGCGCGTGCCTTCCTTCTTCGTTCGCACCTTCGCACACAGTGGTGGAGCTTGACGTCGACTTTCCCTCCCTCTCTCTTCTTTCCCCCTTCTTCCTTCTTCCCCTCCTCCTGGGCCTGCCTTGGCGGTGACCGTCCGAGGAGGACCGCTCTGTGCGAGGCCTGGATTCGCGGGCAGGAGGCTCGGATATGGCGGTGTGTTGATCGGAGCTGTCTGGGTAGGTGTACTCCATGGCTGTGGGACTGATGGCCTCGTAGCTCGACGGAGCTTGGCACCAGCATCTTCTTCTCCCCCTCCCCCTTGCCCGTCTCAGTGGACGCCGCTTGGGGGGTTCGCTTCGGTAGCTGGCCGGAGCGGATGGAGCAAGTGAGCTCCAGGGGCCTGTGCTCGGCGTCTTCTCGGCTCTTCCCGTGGTGGCTTGGTGGGCCGGCACCCGTCTTTCAGCGGCATGTCGACCCCTGTTTTTAGCCTGGTCCCATCCTCGTCCACCTTGCCCTCCCCTCCCTTTGAGGTGCTCAGTGGCGTAGGTTGGCGTTTTCTGGATTAGCGGCAGGGTCAAACTTGTGCCGCCTAGGTGGCGCGGCGCCCGGTCTCATTCGCTTCCCGTATGCTGGCCACCGGGCTTGGTGGCCCCTCTCCAGCGGCTTTGGCTGGTGACCTTTTCTCCGGCAACGCCCCTGTTCTCTACCTCATAACCCGATCCCGTCCTCGTCGTCTTGACCCTCCCTTTCTCCGAGGTGTCCGGTGGCATGGGCGGCATCCTCCGTGTAGGTGGCGGCGTTCGTCCGCGTTTTTCGGCTCTGCGTCTTTGGCCAACGACTCGGTTCTTCTTGTGTTCCGACCTTAGGCGGCCTTGTGCGCTAGTAGGGCAGGTCTTGGGCGAAAGCCTCGCCCTTTTGCGCTGGTGTTGGCATCACCTTTGGTGTCGTTTCCTCATTGGAGGCATCATCTGTTAGACCTTTCCCTGCTCTGGGTGAAAACCCTAGCAGCTTTGCGATGGTGGCGGGTCCTCCCCGTCACTACCTCGTTGGAGGAGTCGTGTTCGCCGTCTTGCGCTTTGGGTTTCGCTTGGTTTGCTGCTTTAGGAGTCGCTTGCTGCTGTGTGAGTGTTGGTGGCATCTCCCCTTCTTCCTCTCATGTATCTCTCTCTTGTTTGGCCTTTGGCCTAAGTGGCAGTGATGGGGCTGCATTCCCTTCTTTCTCCTCTATAGGTGGTGTTTCCGACGGTGGCCGGAGGTGTCTGGCTTTGGCCAGGGTTGCAGCAAGGTGCTGTAGTTGTACCCCGTGCTTGCACGGGCTTTTCATTTTATTTTCTCCTGCTGATCAATGAAATAGGACGGCAGTTCTCCTGCCCCTTTTTCAAAAAAAAAAATCATCTCCAAAGATGTTTGAACATTTTTCCTAGATGTATCTCTATAATTAGAGGCCGATCACGGTTCTCTCCCATTCCAATCTGATCTCTGACCGTCTCTTCCCACTTCGTCATAGCCCAATCCTCTTCCTTTCCTTTGTTGCCACTTCCTTCTCCAGCTGTCTCAATTCTCTCAATGGGTCGCCTCACTGTCACATCTGGTTTCTTCACCCACATCGTTACCACATGCCTCTCCATTGGCCTCATCACTACAGTCACGGACTCACCATGATCACCATTGCCCTCGTCTCGTAAGGAGGCGCTGGCGCCCATGGCTCCACGTGGAGCCCATCAATGAGGACAAGCCAATGAACAGAGAGGAACCCTACAACTAGGAGCCAGCTCCCAAGCAGCAGCAGACCACGTCGTTAGATCCAAAAGAGGTCACATGGCCCCAAGGAACATCCGGCAATAAGGAGACTTCTCCCCCCTCCCTGGACAACTCCATTCAGTAAGATCACCTCTACAATGGCAATGACAATGACTAGCCATATTAGTGTCTGTTATATTATGCCAGGTTCAAACTATCATCAGTGCCAATTTCTTTTTTCTAGCTAAGAATATTGTATCATACCGCACTATAGCAAACACAAAAAAAGTAATGTGGCACAACTTTTCCCCAAGCGCAAAAGGACTTTCTTGTGTAGCAGAGCACTAAGATTTAAGTGTCCACCTCCCGTCTCGCTCTTCGTGTTTTGCTAAAACATATGTCCTAGCCTCCTAGGTTCATCAAATTCTTACACAAAGGTCCTTCATCCCTCTTCTTAACCCTCTCTTTTTCTTCCCCACCGAATCCGAGGTCTAGACCGGCCACTGTCCTCCCCAACCATGACCATATATAGTGCTAACTTAAATAACCATTGTGTGGCCATGTATGCAAAGCCACATCGATTTTGTTGTAACCACCGAACAAAATTAACTACAACACCGAACATTGTGCATCCATGCCCTAGCCACCAGAGAAGAGAGAGAACTCGAAAACAAATATACACTACCACTAATCATAAAAGATTAAATATATTTATAAAATAATATATCAATGAATAAATTTACTGCTACCAACTCTAAGAAAAATAACATTTTAACTTAGAAATATGGTTTATTTCAAAACATATTATCGCCACATGTAACAACAATAGTAGTTTCTTAAAAATCTAGGAGGGAAACTAGAAATAAGTTCTCTAGACTATTTTGTATAGACGGTCGACATTACTCAACCACCTTGTAATGGCCGTTGAGGGAGAGCTAACCTCACTCCACCACGTCTAAAAATTTCATTTCGATCATGTGACAACCTAATAAAAAATTATTATGTGTCCCAAGTTTTTTCCGAATAAAGCAAAGGTAATATTACAAAATTTTCCACTCTTTTAAGCCCTTAGATGCCCTGTGGGCTGTTTCATCCGTAAACTGGAGCCCATATCGGCCAGGGGTGACGCGCGTCCCGGCGAGGCCCGCTTTGCGTGTCCGCCCCGACCGCGCCGTTGACGCAACCAATCACGCCGCGACGCATCTGCGTGGGGCCCGCTTTCCTCCGCCGTCACCCAATCGCACCGTGACGCGGGTCCCGTGGGACCCACCTCTGTCGCTGCCTCCGACCCCACCATCGTCACCGCCCAGTGGCGTTGCGACGCGTGTCTTGTGGGACCGACCGCTGACGTCGGGGCTGCCTCTTTCACCCCGCACCGGATCTAGCCACTGTCGTTGACATACGGGCCCAACCAAGCCATGGGCCCGCACGTTAGCCATAGCCGTTTCGCACACCGCCCCACGCACGACGCGTGGCGACACGTGCCACGCGCACGCGCGGAAATTGCACTGTAGCCGCTGACTCGTGGGGTCCACCGGCCACATCAGCACCGCATCGGCCAGACAGCCAAGTGGTGTGACACGTGTCAAGTCACATGTCATGCCACGTCAGCATCAGAACCGATCCTACTGCCACGTGGCATGCCACGTCACCATCTGTGACTTACCCCTCTACCACGTGTCAAGCCACATCACTGCCACCTGTTGCCACGTGTCAAGCCACATCACCGCCACGCCAACGCTCACACAGTCACCTCTGTCTCGTGGGTCCCGTTTGTCAGTCGCTGGGCGACGCTGACCCGTGGGCCCCATCTGTCAGCCACAGCTGCACCGCGCCGGACTGGGCCGTGTGTGCACGCGGGAAGGAGAGAGGAGGCGGGCCGGAACTTTCGGTTTGGCCCAATGAGGATTAAATTAGACTTTTATTTTTCAGGGAATTTTCAATTTAACCCGAAATTTTCCCGAATTGTCTAGGGAGCTCCATAACTCCAAATTAGATGATTTTAGAGCCTAAACATTAAATTTTAATCCTAGAATTTTTCTGTGTGTTTATTAATATTTTCTCTGTACTGATTTTGCTGTTGTGTTACATTTCGTTTGGCGCGTAGACGGTGGTTGCGACTGTTGTGCCGATTGTCGCCCGGAGAGCAGGTGTGGTACCCAAAGAGCGTGGATTTCTTCGAAGGCAAGTATAGATATATGTTTCTCACCTAGTTTTACAATTAAATCAATTATTGCTTACTGTTTGAACTGTTGCATGCATATAAATTAGGTGTGAGTTCCTAGACATATTAATACTCTATTAATGTGCCTTAGCCGCCTTTGTGAAACCTTTGTTATGTTCCCTAGCCTATCCTTGACTAGTGTGTAGGATTGCATTGGGATTCACTATAAAATGTGTCTTGTGAGGCCTATGCCTTATATTGGTGTTTTGGTTAAACCCTAAACAACTAAAACTAGTGTAGAATGTTTAGGGGAGACACGGCAATGATGTTTCCGGGAATGTGGTGAAGATTCGTGGGTCTCCTCTAATATGGACCCAAGCTTGTGTACTACTAGATCAAACCTTACCGTACAACCACCTGTGCCTTCGGCCCTGACTTAGTACACTACGAAACCCGCTAACCGATTGCTCGCAGGCTATCCGGTTACGTTTCGTCACTTTTGCCCTAGGGGAGGCTTGCAATCTCCCCTAAAGGGTAGGTGCGTTCCTGAGACCAAATGGCTTAATTGAGGAACGACTCACGGGTGGTGTCCAGAAGTAGTAGGCGCCCTACCGAGGCGGACACCGGTGGGGCCGGGGAAATAAAAAGAAAGGGCAGGTGTAGTGGTGGGCGTAGTAGGCTAGAAAAGTCTTGTACCGTATCTCCTAGTGGATGAGACGGGGCTTGTGGGGAACTTGTACACGCTCTGCAGAGTTAAAACTATCATGATAGCCATGTCCACGGTCATGGACAGGGCGGGAGGTTTGCACTCGTAGATTCACCCTATTTAATAATTGAACTTGACTAGATCAGTTTGCGTTTGGTTGGGTGTGAGACGCACCTTCTTTTGATGACTCTTGAAACTAGTTTGATCATGCATTCACCTAATTAAAATTGTGAACTAAAATTTGACTAGAATTAGGTTTTTGGTAAAATAACCTACTCCTCGCCATTGTCCTTGCATACAAAATTAAGGATTGCTTGCTGGGTAGCCGCGTACTCATTAAATTTTTCACAGACATATTTATTCAGATTTCGGGTAGGACCAGGAGGGCCCTGACGGGGGTGCGCAAGACTAGAGAAGGTGTCCGGGTCGATGCCCTGAAACTTATCGCAGTCTTGTAGCCGCTACTCTGATGTTCTCTTATGCTTTGTTATTTAATTTCTCATGAACTATTTAAACTGGTATGTCAGTTCCTCTTGTAATAAAAATGCTACCGTTTACCTGAATTGTACTTTAATTAAACTCACTGCGATGATTCCACCGTATTGTCCATCACGAGATACTAGCCTGGGACTATTATCGCCTCGTGGTGTTGGATTCCCATTACAAGTATTGGGGTCACGACAGCTCAAGCGCGAGCACATGTCGAGAGAGACTAATGCCATTGCCTCTCCACCAACCTGGGTGTTGGTAGCAAGGCCAATCCTACCATTTTAAAGCCATGGTGCAACTAGAACAAAGTTCCAAGTAAGAGTATAAATTGAACACTATAGGAAACATAATACTCAAATAGGACTAAAGATATTGTGAAAATAACATAAAGTCAAAATGAAGTATAATTGAGAGATCTTATTCTAAAAACATGTATTTAAGTCATAGGTGATAGACCAAATGATATTGTATAGTGCTTTTAAAATGAGTTTGATAGACCTTGATGGTTTGGGGGCTCTGTGCGATCCCATTTTCTGCAAGTGCCTACGACAAGCCCTGGCCGGCAGCGGCGACCATGTCAACGTCTATTATAAAGCCGTTGAGAGAAACTCGTGTTCTTGACCGGTTCTTTCAGGTTGTCGATACTAAGTTGTGCTTCGACCGTTGATTTATGGATGTCGAGAAAAATCATTGGCCGTCAAAATTCCGTGCGTTTGTTGTAGTGAGTTGGGATCACGAATTGGCACCTTTTTTTTTTTAAAGAGGGGCAGGAGAACTGCCGTCCTAATTCATTGAATAGCAGGACAAAATATAATAAAAAACCCGTGCAAACACGGGGTACAACCACAGCACTCCGCTGCAACCCTGGCCAAAGCCAGACACACCTCCGGCCACTGCCGGGAACACCGCCTACAGAGCAGAAAGAAGGAATGCAGCCACACCGCTGCCACTAAGGTCAAATGCCGAACAGGAGAGAGATACAAGGGAGGGACTCCTGTAACTCCTGCCACACCGCTCACACAATGACGAGCGACTCCTGCAGCAGTAGACCCAGCGAAAACCAATGTGCAAAACGGCGACCACGACGCCTCCAACAAGGTAGCGACACAGAGAACCCGCCGCCGTCGTAGAGCCGCTAGGGTTTTCACCCAAAGTAGGGAAGGTCCGAAAGGTGATGCCTCCAACGAGGGAACGACACCAAAGGTGGCGCCAACACCAGCCCGAAAGGGTAGGGCTTTTGCCCAAGACCTGTCCTACTAGCGCACAAGGTAGGGTCCGCCAAAGGTCGATAGCACTAGGAGAATCGAGCCGCCAGCTGAAGACGCAGAGCCGAAGAGCGAGCACGTACGCCGCCACCCGATGCGGAAGAAGCCGGCCACGCCACCCGACACCTCGGAGAAAGGGAGGGTCTCGATGGTGGGGACGGGACCAGGCCAAGAGGAAGAGAACGGGGACGCCGCCTGATCAAAGTCGCCAGCCAATGTCGCTGGAGAGGGGCCACCACACCTGGTGGCCTGCGCACGGGAAGCGAAGGAAGCCAGACGCCACGCCACCCAGGCGGCACAAGTCGAACCCTGCCACTAACCTGAAAAGCGCCAACCTACGCCACCGAGCACCTCGCAGGGAGGGGAGGGCAAGGAGGCGAGGATGGGACCAGGCTAGAGACAGGGGTTGCCGCGTCGCCCGAAGACGAGTGACGGCCCACCATGCCACCACGGGAGGAGCCGAGGAGCTGCCGGACACACGCCCTCGGAGCCCACTTGCTCCGCCCACTCCGACCACTACCGAAGCGGACCCCCCAAGCGGCATCCACCGATGCGAGCTCAGGGGAAGGGGGAAGAAGGAGGAGAGCCGGTGCTGAGCTTCACCGAGCTACGAGGCCACCGGACTCACAACCCTGGAGCACACCCGCTCCGACCGCTCGGGCCAACAACGCCAGATCCGGGCCTCGTACCTGCGGATCCGACGCCCAACAGAGCGGCCCCCCAGGGCGGTCACCCGAGATGGGCCCAAGGGGAGGGGAAGAAGGAAGAAGGAGGAGGGAGACTAGCGACAAGCTCCACCACAGCGCGCAAAGGCAGGGATGAAGAAGGGGAGCCGCGCGTCCAGCGAAAGAGGCCGACGGCGCGCCGCGCGTCCGAGGTGGGGAAGGGGAGCACCGGCGCCGCCAGATCTGACGGGGAGGCCGCCGGGCACGCCACTCGCGTCGGCTGGAGAAGAAGGTGGTCACGCCGCCGCCGGAGAGGATGGAGGGGGGACACCAGGGCTGATGTTGGAAGGGAGGAGTAGGAGGAAGTGGAGGAGGAGGGGGGAGGGAAAACGGAGGGAGGTAGGGGAAGGACGCCGGGGAGCCGCGTCGACCCGCCCTGCCTGGCCGCGCGAGAGAGAACTCAAAAACAAATATACACTACCACTATCATAAAAGATTAAATATATTTATAAAATAATATATCAATGAATAAATTTACTTCTACCAACTCTAAAAAAAATAACATTTTAGGGAGAAACTAGAAATAAGTTCTCTAGACTATTTTGTATAGATGGTCGACATTACTCAACCACCTTGTAATGGCCATCGAGGGAGCTAACATCGCTCCGCCACGCCTAAAGATTTCATTTCGATCATGTGACATCCTAATAAAAATTTATTAGGTGTCCCAAGTTTTCCCGAATAAAGCAAAGGTAATCTTACAGAATTTTCCACTCTTTTAAGCCCTTAGATGCCCTGTGGGCCGTTTCATCCGTAAACTGGAGCCATATCAGCCCGTTTATCGCTTTCAGCCCATTTAGGAGAAGGTCAATAGCCCCCCGCGCCCCACACCCCCTATAAACCTCCCCCTCCACTGCGCACCGCCGCCCACTCCCTCTCTCCCCAAACCGTAAACCCTACGGCACCCGGATCCCTCTTCCCGAGCATCTTTTGAGGTAAATCTCATTTTCCCATAGTCAATTCTTGGTGTAGATCGCACCATTGGACAGATCTCGTTGAGATGGTCCAAATGCATATGCGGATCGCCCCATTTTGTGCCGTTGTGTGTCCTGTAGAGCTCGTCGTAGTTAGGGTGATCAACGGCCGCCGACGATCTTCGCCGTTCGTGCCGCCAGCGTGAAACCCACGACGAACCAGCGTCCGCCACGTCGCCCAGTTTCTGCTGCGCTCTGTGCGCGCGCGGCACACGCGTCGCTCCAGTCGTCGCGCAACGCGCGTCCCAGCGGGCCCGCTTGACGTGTCCGCCCCGAGCACGCCATCCATGCCGCCAATCATGCCGCGATGCTTGTCTGCGTGGGGCCAGCTTTCCGCATCCGCCCCTGACAGCGCCGTCGTCCAATCGCACCGCGACGCGTGTCTTGTGGGACCCGCCTCTGTCGCCGCCTCCGACCCCGCCGTCGTCGCCGCCTAGTGGTGTTGCAACGTGTGTCTCATGGGACCCGCTGCTGACGCCGGCGACGCCCCGTTCACCCCGCATCGGATCTAGCCACTGTCGCTGACATGCGGGCCCCGCCAAGCCGTGGGCTCCGCACGTCAGCCATAGCCATTTGGCACACTGCCCCGCGGGCGACACGTGCCACGCGCACGCGCGGAGATTGTGCTGTAGCTGCTGACCCGTGGGGTCCACTGGCCACGTCAGCGCCGCGTCGGCCAGACAGCCATGTGGCGTGACACATGTCAAGCCACGTCAGCACCAGAATCGATCCTACTACCACGTGGCATGCCACGTCAGCTGTCATGTGTCGTGCCACGTCACCATCTGTGACCCGACCCCTTTGCCACGTGTCAAGCCACATCGCTGCCACCTCTTGCCATATGTCAAGCTACGTCACCGCCACACCAGCGCTCACACAGTCACCTCTGTCCCATGGGCCCCGTTTGTCAGTCGCTGGGCGACACTGACGCGTAGGCCCCATCTGTTAGCCGCGGTTGCGCCGCGCCGAACCGGGCCGTTTGGACTGCCTGGCCCGTGTTCGCGAGGGAAGGAGAGAGGAGGCGGGCCGAAACTTTCGGTTCGGCCCAATTAGTGTTAAATTAGACTTTTCTTTTTTGGGAAATTTTCTATTTAACTCGAAACTTCCCCGAATTGTTTAGGGAGCTCGGTAACTCCAAATTACATGATTTTAGAGCCTAAAAATTACATTTTATTGCTAGAATTTTTTATGTGTTTATTAATTATTTTCTCTATACTGATTTTGTTGTTGTGTTACTTTTTGTTTGTCGCGTAGACGGTGGTTGCGACTGTTGTGCCGATTGTTGCCCGGAGCAGGTGTGGGACCCGCAGAGCACAGACTTCTTCGAAGGCGAGTATAGATACATGTTTCTCACCTAGTTTTACAATTAAATCAATTATTGCTTACTGTTTCAACTGTTGCATGCATATAAATTAGGTATGAGTTCCTAGACATATTAATACTCTGTTAACGTGCCTTAGCCGCCTTTGTGAAACCTTTGTTATGTTCCCTAGCCTATCCTTGTCTAGTGTGTAGGACTGCATTGGGATTCACTATAAAATGTGTCTTGTGAGGCGTATGCCTCGTGTTGGCGTTTTGGTTAAACTTTAAACAACTAAAACCAGTGTAGAATGTTTAGGGGAGACCCGACAGTAATGGTTCCGGGAATGTGGTGGAGATTCATGGGTCTCCTCTAATAAGGACCCAAGCTTGTGTACTACTAGACCAAACCTTACCATACAACCACTTGTGCCTTCGGCCCTGGCTTAATACACTACGAAACCAACTAACGAATTGCTCATAGGTTGTCCGATTATGTTTCATCACTTTTGCCCTAGGGGGAGGCTTGCAATCTCCCCTGAGGGGTAGGTGCATTCCTGAGACCGAATGACGTAATTGAAAAACGACCCACGGGTGGTGTCCAGAAGTAGTAGGCGCCCTACCACGGCGGACACCGACGGGGCCGGGGAAACCAAAAGAAAGGGCAGTTGTAGTGATGGGCGTAGTAGGCTGGAAAAGTCTTGTACCGTATCTCCTAGTGGATGAGTCGAGGCTTGTGGGAAAACTTGTACACACTCTGCAGAGTTAAAACTATCATGATAACCGTGTCCACGGTCATGGACGGGGCACGAGGTTTGCACTCGTAAATTCACCCTATTTAATAATTGAACTTGACTAGATCAGTCTGGGTTTGGCTGGGTGCGAGACGCATCTTCTTTTGATGACTCTTGAAACTAGTTCGATCATGCATTCACCTAAATAAAATTGGTCAACTAAAATTTGACTAGAATTAGGTTTTGGGCAAAATAACCTACTCCCCGCCATTGTCCTTGCATACAAATTTAAGGATTGCTTGCTGGGGTAGCCGCGTACTCATTAAATGTTACACGGACATATTTATTCAGATTTCGGTCAGGACCAGGAGGGCCCTGACGGGGGTGCGCAAGACTAGAGAAGGTGTCCGGGTCGATGCCCTGGAACTTATCGCAGTCTTGTAGCCGCTACTCTGATGTTCTCTTATGTTTTGTTATTTAATTCCTCATGGACTATTTAAACTGGTATGTCAGTTCCTCTTGTAATAAAAAATGTTACCGTTTACCTGTATTGTACTTTAATTAAACGCACTGTACATGATTCCGTCGTATTGTCCGTCACAAGATACTAGCCTGGGACTAGTATCGCCTCGTGGTGTTGGATTCCCACTACAAGTACTGGGGTCACAACAGCTAAAGCACGAGCACGTGTAGAGAGAACCTAATGGCTAATGCCATTGCCTCTCCACCAAGCTGGGTGCTGATAGCAAGGCCAATCCCACCATTTTAAAGCCCTGGTGCAAAACTAGAACAAAGTTCCAAGTAAGAGTAAAAATTGAACACTATAGGAAACATAATACTCAAATAGGACTTTAAGATATTGTGAAAATAACATAAAGTCAAAATGAAGTCTAATTGGGAGATCTTATTCTAAAAACATGTATTTAAGCCATAGGTGATAGACCAAATGATATCGTATAGTGCTTTTAAAATGAGTTTGATAGGCCTTGATGGTTTGGGGGCCCTGTGCGATCGCATTTCCAGCACATGCCTAGAACAAGCCCTGGCCGGCATCGGCGACCATGTCAATGTCTATTATAAAGCTGTCGAGAGAAACTCGTGTTCTTGACCGGTTCTTTCATGGTGTCGATACTTAAAGCGGGGGCGGTCCGACGGGCGTCGGACGCGCCCCCGTCCGATGGCCAGCGCTGGCCGTTGGATCTCTATCCAATGGCCATCGTTAGATCTTGAGAAAAGTTTTGTTATTTTTGTTTCATCATGTAATAAAAATCAATAAAAATCATAAATATTCTCTAATGCATGTCTATTTGCACCAAGATTTTTTGTATTGCTATACAACATTTATACATCTAGATTTTTCTTTTAAAAAATGTTTATATAAATGAATATTGATCATATAGATTCGAATAAATTAATGTGAGACCTGACACTGATTAGAGAATATCTATAATTTGTAATGATTTTTTTAAATTTTTTTACATGGTGAAACAAAAATAACAAGTTTTTAGACAAGATCTAATGCTGGCCGTTAGCGCTGGCCATCGGACGGGGGCGCGTCTGACGCCCATAGGACCGCCCCCGCGTTCGTCGATACTAAGTTGTGCTTCGACCGTTGATTTATGGATGTCGAGAAAAATCATTGGCCGTCAAAATTCCGTGCGTTTGAGTTTGGATCACGAATTGGCACTTTGGCAGCGCAGTAGTTGTTAGGGCCGCAACACAGCGTAGTAGTTGTGTCCTCTAGCTTGGTGCTCCAAGAATTCTCCCATACATGATGATTTGATGCCCAGAAGAAGCAGGTATCTGGGTACCTCATGATGATTTGATGCCCAGAAGAAGCAGGTATCTGGGTACCTCATGATGATTTGATGCCCAGAAGAAGCAGGTATCTGGGTACCTCATGATGATTTGATGCCCAGAAGAAGCAGGTATCTGGGTACCTCATGATGATTGAAATGTTTGCTGCATGCTACGAATTGGCACTTTGGCAGCGCAGTAGTTGTTAGTAGGGCCGCAACACAGCTCAGCGGGGTGTACGCTGCATGCGGTGGTCGAGGTGGAAAGGGATTGAAAAATGGAGAGAAAGGGGGAGGTAGAGAGGGATAATGAGGTGAGAAACAGATAGCTTTGCAAGAGAACTTGAAAGTCTCTGGGTTTCTTTTTTCTCAAAATATGGACAGAGAGAGAGAGAGAGATGTGGTGACGTAAGAATCTTTCAATCCATGCACGCAGACTTGGGTGAAATGCTTTCCCATTCAACCAAACATACCCGTGTGTCCTCTAGCTTGGTGCTCCAAGAATTCTCCCATACATGATGATTTGATGCCCAGAAGAAGCAGGTATCTGGGTACCTCCGGCAGGGACAAGAGCTTCAGGACGGTCCCATGCATGCATATGGATTCGGAATATTTTTGCTCGCATGTTTTCCATCCATTTGGCTGGGGGCTCACCAAGAACAAATCAATCATACCCAAACAAATCAATATCCATGAAGTAGTATATACATAGGCTTAATAAACTTTATATATGCCATGCCATGCTATGCATATGGGACAGTACGATCTCAAACTTTCTGTTGTTTTGTCTGGCAGCCACATGCTTATATCTATATGCATGGGAGTCTGGGAAACATTCCAAGCGCTACGTAACATGCATGCTTTGTATCGTATGTATGTATGCATATTGCAATAGTGAACCAGCTGCTGGGTCGAGGCGGCAGTTTGAGATGATGATGGGCACGCTAAAATTGGCAGGACCACACGCTTGTACGCGCCAAGTTAAGCATGGCACTTGTTGCTTCCATGCCACTCTCACTCTGTTGCTATCAAGGCGACATGCATGCACATCATCAGCACATGCCGTCGTCTACTCATGTGAGACAGTTAGCTAGGTTCCACACACACACACACACATTTGTGTGTGTATGTGTGTTTGCAGCTCGCCATGCCGGTGCGGTAGCACCGGCGGAGAAACCAAAATAACCATCAAATTAATTTGCGATGCCACTAGCATGCTTCCTCCAGGCGCAAATATGTATGGCTTGATAGTGCGAGCTACATATCTTCCAAATATTTAGATTCGGCACAAACGGATATTATGCATCAGCAGATTTATTACTGTAAAATGCTTCCAAATATTAGAATTCTAACGAGTTCTTTTAAATAAGAGCAAATTGTAATTAATGCAAAGAATTGTATTTTCGGGACCATATTCATATCTTTTCGCCCTATCCAAAATTATCTATATTCGGTGGAGTATATAGTTTTTTTGACGAGAGAGAATTTTCCACTTGCATCAATGGTTTGAGAACAGCTTCTCCTCCATCCTACCTTGATCCGAGAATCACGCAATGTGCTTCCAATCTCTTTCATGTGTTTTTGCATAGTAATCCCTCTAAAGCTTAAAAATCATGTAAGCTCCTTCATCTCCTCTCCCTCCTCCCTCTGCCTCCCATCCACCTCAGCTCCTACTCGACTTGAGTGTAGTGGCTAGAACTCTGTCAATTGTCATTGACTCTGGCCACTGCACCACACACTACTCCTGGCTAGCCACCTCGCTATGTTGTTGCACTACCACCTCAATGTGTCGCTTCACCATGCTGCTTCCGGGCGTCTCAGAGCATCCATATGCATCGGACCCTCTATTTCATTGTGCCTCCATTTACACAATGAATCAGAGGGCACCGACACTCCCACCAAACACTGCAAAAATGGGATTAAGGAAGAACAATGCTGGACCGAGGCACCATATTTGGAGAGTTGGAGGGCGGCCATTGTGGATCTGATTTACTGCACGGCAACAACCACCAAGCGAGTCACACTTTTGCTTAGAATCGTGGAGACCATAACGACGCAGGGGGTGGCCTCGCCGAAGAGAGTTCATTGAAGCATTCAGAGAGTGTTTGGATCTAGAGACGGAAGGGTTGTGGGAGTCGATCCCATTGGCCTGCTCATCTTTCGACCCCGGGGAACGACAGAAGAGGTTCATCTAAGTCGCCCTCTCCCCTCGCCCTCTCCCACACCCACCCTATTTCTTGGAGATCCGATTGATGATATAATTACGAAAAATGTGTGGAAGGGACGGACTATTCTTGCAGATGGCCGAAGTAGGGTTCTTGCAAGAAGGCGAAGTAGGGTTCTTGCGAATTTGATGAATTAAGTTGTTGGGAAGTTGCGAATTTGGGGATTTAGGGTCATATCGTGTATTTTGTGGATTTAGTATTCATGCTGATTTGTTACTGGCTTGTATTATATTGTATTTTTTAGATTCAATTGCACAGTTGGTCCACCTCTTTGTTGTTGTATGCTTTAGGTTTATTCTTGGCCAAATTCATATTAGGAAGCACAAAATTTTTGTGTCAGCAGTGCCCATATTTCCGACAATGAACAACAATTTGGTTTAGATGTCAAACTAGGGCATAGCTACAAGAGATGTTCTCTCCTCTCTCATCGATGCGGTGGAGTTCGTTGCCGCCGAACTAAAGAAACTTGCTGAGCACCACTTTTGATCCGGCATCTACCCGGCCCCCGCTGCCATGTTGCTGAACGCCGCTATCCCGGACATGGACACCATTGCAGAGCAGCTAGACCGGTTGGCTCTGTTAACAAGAGACCACTCCAGTCCGGTTGATGATGGTAAAAACCAAGGACATGGCTAGATTGACCTGCAGGAGAACCTACAAGGTAGGCAAATAGCCAGACCGTAAGCCTCCCATTGAGATGATGCCAATCCATGGAATGACATAGACACTTCGGACATTATTCACTCAGATATAGATTCTGGCAACGATGATCCTTGCAAATGTCTACAATGTGTCATTAAAGAGAATGGGGTGTGTGATCACACCATAGCTATGTGTGCAGTGCATGTATGTGTTGCTCATGCAACTTGTTTCATAAACTTGTTGCTTCCCCCAGGTAACTGGATTTATGTATCTGTCATGATGTTAAGTACTTGTGATGGTGTTTAATTGTTGTCAGTGCAATCTCTGGTGTCAAGTGGTCCTGGTTGTTGTGAACTAATCTTATTACGTTGTGCAATGGATTATGTGTAATGGAATATGTGCAATCAGTTGTGTCATTTGTCCCATTTAAGAGTGCTTGTAAATTGGTTTACCACCTATCTTCATGGCTGCTATCTTTTATAATTCTGTCATTGCAATTTGTTCGTGTTTACCTTTCCATCAATCATAATTGAGAGCTGTCATTGTGACCATCGATCTATGCAGGTGCCCCGATGGACAATAAAGCTTTCAATCGTTTCATGAGTATCGAAACCAGCCTCAGCTCCCTTCTGTTCCTATTCCTTTGCCACCTCCACCAAGTGGTGGTTACCAGCATATCACGTTCTTCGTTGGCTATGGTTATAAATAGATAATATATTGTGTTTGTATTAGTCACCCTTTCTATATTGGGGCTTTATTTATTCATTTTATCAGCGGTTTGCTAAATGTGTAGTTTACATCTTGCAAATGTAGAGGATGGAATTTATTTTCAATATTCAAATATACGTTTATATGATTACCAGAATAAAATACGAACGTTCTATGTTAAGCACTTATAATTGTTTATATTGTTAAGTGAGATCTCTGTCCGCTTGAGACAGGATCACATGATCAATCTCTCTTTGGAGTGAAATGATCAAGAGGTGGCATCTTTCCATGCGTGTGTTTGCGCCTACGCCAATTTGATGTGATGGAGCCGAATAATGTACGATTAGGACTTAGCAGAGCATGAACGAATCACGGCCGCCGCTGGCGCCCTCTCTCCGGTTCGCATGTGTATATCTCTCTCCCATCACTGCCCCATAACCTCGCCATCCCATCAAAACAAAGCCGGCAAGGCGCGTACGGTCGCCGGCGCCAGTCATGCATGAACCGTGCACATGCCCGGCCAAAGCTTCTCGCTGAATCAAGACGCTTTTCAGAGAGAGAGAGAGAGAGAGAGAGAGAGAGAGGGGTTCGTAGAGTACAAACGGCGCCTTCCTTTTTGTGCTTATGCATGCATTGTTCTTCTTTCTTCTCCGATCGAATCATTCGCGCGCCCTCGCTGCCTTTTGCAGCAGCGAAGCGATCGATCAGCGGATCAGAGGCGATCGCGCGACAACGGCAGGTTATCTCGGAGAGACGGAGATATTGCACACGGGTACACAAATTTAATTCAATTCCAATCTCGAGCTGTCTGCCCATGCATGCATGATCCATGCTCATTAACTCAATCAATTAATCCTACGTACGTACGGTATGTAACTGTTAAGTGTATTCCACCGGATATGACCGAATTCGCGACTCTTATTTACGCGAACTTTACCGATACGTACGTGCGTGCATAACTGCATATATATGAATGTTTCTCCGTGCACTACCAACGTATGTAGGAGTACGTACGTACCATATGCATGGAATCAAGCGTGTGTACCGCAGTAGCTGCATGCACATGCTTTCAGTCTACAGAAATTATACGTACGTACACGTATGCATGCGAGTATATACGTACGGTGGGTCCGTGGTAAATATATGTACGTAATATGTTCCTGAAATGTTGTGGTAAATCAGCCACGGCACTACATGGTTGCACGTGAGCGAGACCCACGTGGATTGTCTCCACGGCCACCGGACGTAAGTCGCTGGAAGCAGTTTTTACGCCTCTATTATACGGAGATGCAGACATATTATCCACCGTCCACCATTCGTTGAGATGCGTGCACAACATTGAACGTCCTTCGTACTTCGTTTGACATCGCATCGAAACTTGTAAGAAAGTTGATTACTATTTTATGATGGTGTTCTGGGGTTGTTTCTTTGTTCTTTTTTGTGCTCTCTTTGTTCGATTTTTTTTTTACAATAATTTCTGGTGCAATGAAAGAATTATGTTCTTTTTTGGTGTAAGATTTTTGTGTTCGTTTTTTCACCATTCGTTCATTTCAATTGGTAACAACATGTAAAGTTTTTTTCCCCATTCAACGTTCGTTTTTTTTAAAAAAAGTCCAACGTTAGGATTTTTTTCCCCTTTCAGTCAAAATGCAATCGGATTTTGAAAAAAAAAATTCCTCCCAACATTCGTATCGCACGAAAAAACTGAAACGCAACAAATTGCTACTTTCCCGTACGTTTGTTGATTCAAACGTATTACCTCAGCAAACGTATTATCCATCACAATTTCAAAAGAAACTATTTTACCGTCGCATCCACGTGGTTTTTTATAAAAAAAATTCAACATTTGAAAGCATTTCTTGTTCCAACGTATGGATCTTGTAAAATTAAAATTAAAAATCCGATCTTGGTATACGCTTGTTCCAACATTGGAATTCTCGTTCCAATTAACGTACGAATTGGAAGACGTAAAAAGAGAAAATTTCGTTGGAATGTGGAACTAAAGAAAATCAAATATAACATTATTAAAGAAAGAAGGCAAAAAATTTGATTTTGGATAGGATTTCTTATTCCAAAATTTGGATATTGCAAAAGAAAAATTTAAAAATCTGACCTCGGTATACGGATTTGTTGTTCCAACGTTAGTTTTTCTCACCCACAACGTTCAAATCTGAATAAGAAA
Source organism: Raddia distichophylla (assembly GCA_005191435.1). Classification (NCBI taxonomy): domain Eukaryota; kingdom Viridiplantae; phylum Streptophyta; class Magnoliopsida; order Poales; family Poaceae; genus Raddia; species Raddia distichophylla. Next base: position 102,659 of record SPJY01013201.1, read on the forward strand.
GAAGTAAAATATAAATGTGTTGGAATGTGGAACGAAAGAAAATAAAATTTGACATTACTATATAAAGTACATAGAAGCGCGAGAAAATTCTACCTTGGAAAAAAATTGTCGGGGATAAAATCACGGCCCATTGCCATGGTCCACTCCCTGACGGCCTAGTCGAACAGCCTCCCAGGGCCTGCTCCTTGGAGGGTTCTATCTGGCCCATATGCATCCTGCCGAACAGCTTCCTGATTGGCACGGTGCGTAATGGCCAAGGGTACCTGTTCGAGTCCGTCTCGAACAAGAGTTCTGCACGGCTACGTGAAGACCCGAACGTTGGCTTCCCGGATTGGAATAGGAGTCGTGATTCCCAAGAATTGAAGTTTACCTTATCTACCTCGGGATGTATTTAGCATGTATATGAGTTCGTTACGTACTCGTAGTTAGCCTGGCCTGATTATCCCGCGGTAGGTCGGTTGCTCACCATTATATATACCGAGCCCCTACGGCGTGTAGAGGGCACGAGGTCCTTGCATATCACATCTTGAACACCCATAATCTCACCGAGACCTGTTCGTCTCGTCGAGCCACCTCTTGTAATCATCTTTGATATCTAGGGGACAGCAAGTACGGTCTACCACCATCGCCAGGGATCGTATCACGTGTCAAAGAGATATGATAGCTGGCTGTAACAACCAGCTTCATGTGGCAGAAGGATCAAGATTTGTTGTAACAACCAGGCTCCCTTTGTAATCTCGGTTCTACCTCTGCTTTAGGTGGAAAGGCGAGGGTAATTGAGTCTAATCTGGGGGCCCGAAGGTGTTTTTTCTTCGGCACCCACGAGAATGAGGGCAGGTTAGGGTCTAGAAGGTCTTTTTCTAATTTTACCCCTTTTATCCTTGTGTGATTCCCTCGGTAAAGGGTTGTAACAGCACAATGTAATTTGGCCCCCCATTTTAAATAGGGGGCCCCCTCAATAATAAAGGATAAGCTACAATTTCGGACATAATAGCCACTTTGAGATTGCTCAGCTTCCCTGAGCTGCTGCACGAAGCGCGATACGTTGCTTCGCGAAATAGCCCCTCACAAATCTGTTGTCTGGCTCGGACTACCAATACTGACGCCTCTCACAAATCTAGAAGGGGCGAGGTGGTGGACATTAAAGCAGTTGCACGACATGGTGAGGCGGTGACTCGCCGAATGGTGGTGGTGCCGTTGGATGCCCGGCCCCGGAGGCTCCGCCATGGCCCGATCCAAGGCGTGCGTCATAGAGGGGAGGTGGCGTGGGGAGAAACGAGAGGAATTAAAGGGAGAGCAGTTTATCCAATGGCAGTGGACGGTCAGCAGTTGATGGATGGATGGCATCTCAAAGAGTAAAATGCACCGGCGGCCCTCGAACTTGGCAGGGGGTGTCATCCCGGCCCCCGAACTTAGAAAACCAGCTATTCGGGTCCCTGAACTTGGCACGGGGTGTCATCTCGGTCCCCGAACTCAGAAACCAGATATTCGTGTCCCTGAACTTGGCACGGGGTGTCATCCAGGTCCCCAAACTCAAAGAAATTTAGAAAAAAATCATAAAAAATGTAAAAAAATAAGAAAAAACATATAAATTTTAGAAAGTTATTAAAACATTCAAAAAAAAGTATACAATATTTAGAAATATCATAAAAACAGAAGAAAAAAACTTATAAAACTATGGGAACAACATAAAAACATAAAATCATAAAAATTTTGAATGAAAAATCTTTTATGATCTTTCAAGATTTTTCATTCAAAATCATAAAACCCTGCTACGATTTTCATAAAAATGTTATTAATTCAAAAGATCATTTTCTTTAAAATGATCTTTTATGATTTTGAAAATCGTGGCAGGGGTTTTCTGATTTTGAAAACCATACACTCAACAGTCAGCACTTAGCAAGGTCGATAGCTCAACAAAGTGGAGCTAAAGGAAACGCAAAAAGAGTGGCGGCGCTGAGATGGGACGATGAGAGCCAGGAAGCAGGCGAAGCAGATGGAAGGGACGATGTAGGCTGAGGTGGCGGAAGAAACGCACATCATGGGCGGCGGCGGCAGGGGCGGAGATGAGGGAGAGACATCGTGTGGGTGTCGGGTGCTAGGCTGTTAGCTGCGTATGCGACCCCTGTGTTGTGCGAAGGAAAAAAGGGCCGGACTCATGAAACGTTGTTTGTTTGTCAGCCGTTTCCACCGGCTCCCAAAGGGAGCAGCTGCAGCACGAATCTCAAGAGAATAGCTAGCGTACTCTTAAGGGTGCGGATCTTTTTTAGTCCCAATGAGTTTATGAAATTTAAGAATTTTATTGGCTGTTCTGAACCATTGATCTTATTTATCTCATCGAAATGTAGCTATCGGTCAAGTTTCATTTTTTTAATTTGTTTGCTATTTATTTTATATTTTTAAAAATCAGCCTTCTAATTACTCATGGATTGTCAAAAAGCCGACTTTAAAAAATGCAAAACAAATAATAAACAAATTCAAAAAATAAAAAATTATTAGTAGCTATATTTTGATGAGATGAACAAGATCAATGGTTCGGATTAGTCGATAAATTTCTCTGATTCTATAAACTCATTGGAAGTACAAAGATATCCGTATTCTCGGGATTCTCCGAATCTCAATGCTGTAAGGACGGTGTATAGTTTACTTGTGGCTGCATACGGAGGCATCATGTATTTATCGGACGTCGCTTCAAGCAACGACTATTCCATACGTTTTGCTCCCTGCATGCGCATATCGGCATACGTATGTGCAAACAAGTACAGTCAATCGAGCCTGCATGTACATACGTACCCATACGTATGGACAACCGACGCTACTGTACGTACCCATCGTCTTGCGAGCTGGTGTATATGTTCATCGTGTTTATGCTTACTCGCCCATGATATTTCAGTGCAGCGTGTACGGCACATCGGCAATAATTAATACGGCGCAAATTAAGGTGAATTAATTATTCTGAGTCACCACAAGAGTATTTGTTGTACTACCGGCGGCGCCATGCACGGTCGGCCCATCGAACCACTGGTCCGATCTCGAATCTCGATCGACCAGATCGGTAAATTATTTGACGCAAAAAAATTTTAAATGCACAAACGCAAACACAGCATGATTGTTCAGATCCAACCTGAACAATTCAGAGAATTGAGGTGGACCCCCCTTCCATTTGTACACTTATGTGTAAAATAACGGTGATTGTTTCCGATGTTCTCGTGTTCTAGCTGTACCATTGAAATGAGATTCAAAGACCAAGAACGGCTGTTTACACTTGCGCACTAAAAAAATATTTTACATCGAATATTTCTCTGACTAAATTAATGACGTGATTGTTAATCAGTAGACAAAAAATAAAATAAATTTTAGTTAACTTTTTTATATTACTCAATAACTAAATCCGCGTATATATAGTCTGATGTTTAAAAAAGACAACAATTAACTATATATATTTATTAATTGTTACAAATTTATTTTTAGAAAATAAGATACACAATAGATCTGGGTATTAAACTTCCTGAGGTTGACAGACACCATGGAGGTCGACACCATGGAGATTCACGACGGTCTGCATGTGTGCATGCATGTCGAAGCTGGCCACGGTCCTGGGACAGTCTCGGGCTCTCGGCTCGATCCATCGATCGACGTCGCTGCCGCCTACTCACCCTTTCGTTATCTCCATGTGTCCCTCGAGCCTAGCTAGCTAGCCAGCTCCTTGATGTGCAGTAGTTGCACACTTGCACTGAAGTGATGCTCCACCCCTCGAGCTCTTTATCCTTTAATTTCGGGCGTCCTTGATTATAAAACCCTTCATTTGCTTGATTATTATCGGCTGATAATGACACTAGCTGCAGGCCAGTGTTTTAGCCAGTACTATACGCTGTGCGTACAGTGCAGTGTAAAGCAGCAGCAGTAGCTGTGCAAGCTGTACGCAGAATAGTGCCCCTGTGGTGTCAAAACAACATGCAAATATGTGCATGGTACGGGGTGCTATGCTGCCCTCTAAATCGACGCTGGCGAGTGCGTGCAAGATGACAGTACGATCAGAATATTTTGTACTAAACACAGTGGTGAGCAGTTAAAGGAGGGGTAATTACACGAGCGGCCACTTAATTAACGTTGCAGCTGGGAGGTGTGCAAGTAGTAGAATATACGACAAATTAAGACACGTACTTACGAATTCACTTGTATCTTTACTATTAAAAGAGAGTCGAATAGTGAATTAGCTGGGAGGTGTTCGTCGGCAAAGGTAAATTGTTCAAACGAAAAACTACCGATGAAATTCCGGTAACAATTTTGTTGGTCCGGAGAAACCGTTTAAATTGTGGTATTAATTTCATTGGTCCGAGTTCGGCTGATAAAATTACTTCGGCCTCCACCTGCGCGGTGAGATAAAAAAAAAGTTTTAAGTAATTTCATCATCCTGTGTCGATGAAATTTCACTAATTTTATCGCTTGTCAACGAAACCAATTTTATTTTTGTCTAACCGATTTTGTCGGAGTAATTTCATCATCAAACCGACCAAAATACGTTAATTTCATTGTTTTTGATAGACAAAATTACATCTGTTTTTTTTTTGAGATTGTACAACACAGACGCACACAACTCACTCCACACACACGCCACAACACCACACACACCCCCGTGCGCGTCCAGTACACACGCAGAACCAGATGAGAGGCCCTACAAAATTATACATGTTCTTTGTAGTGTGTATGTTGGTTTATTCCAGCGAGGCATTTGATCGATCAGACTGAATCTATCAAATATATAAATAAAACAATTCTAATGAGGCCACCACATTAATTCTAAAATACTAGAAATTACCGCGTTACTCAGAGAGAAAAGAAAAAATATACACCGTCGATTATTGTGCGCCCAGATTATAGCGGTTTAGATTAAAACAAATAGTATATATATTGACTAAGCAATTAAAATACGAATAAAAATAGGAAAAAGTCCATACCATATAAGAAATACACAAGGAGTCCTTACAACTGCAAAACAAATAAATTAGATAAATTATAAAATAAAAATAATAGAAAACAAGTCCATATCGGTTGCTACAAGAGTACAAAAGGGTAGGAATCAACTATAAAATAAAATATAAGCTAGAATAAAAAGCTACTCCCTCCGTTATAAAATAGCAGTCATTATAACCTTGTTCTAAGTCAAAGTTTTAAAACTTTATCTATAGAGAACTTTTAAGCTATTTGGATGAGAACATAAAAACTTTGTAGATAGATTCGTCTTGAAACAACTTTCATAATATTATAATTTTTAATGTATTATAAATAAAATTTTAAAAATTTTGTATGGTCAAAGTTGTTGTTTGGAGACCATCCTAATGTATAAAACAACTATTATTTCATAATGGAGGGAGTAGTCTAGCCGTGCAAATGTGCGGGATACCTTGCTTATTATATATGTTATGAAATAACAATGAATTGTGACACGTCGTAGACTATACTAATAACAAGATTCAATCACTTGGTATATGGACACATATGTAGAAGAACACACGAGGTGTCAATCTTATTAACCTCAATATGCCTGCCAATTATATATGGATGTTTCTCATATTTATAGTGGATGGGTTCTTAACCATCAAAAAACCTTTAGGGACAATGACTCATCCCAATTCGGTTTTCCCATAATACCCCTACGTATACGAATGAATTAGTACATAGGTTACAACAATATATATTAGTATGTTTTTCTATTTTAATGTGTGCATAGATATATTAGAAAGATTTTGAGAACGTTTAGATCGTTACTAGCTTCTAACTAATGCAAATCATCAATACTTTCTGCCAAGTAGGCCAACTTTAAATTTTCATCTATCCCTCTTTCAATTAACGATACTTTCCGTTTATTTACGCTATTTTTTTACTTTTAGTGTGTTCTATTTATGAAAACTTCTAATTAGCAAGAATATTTCTACGAATTTGATAAATTTGATAAATTTTTCAATGACACAAGGAAACAATAATCTGAGCCAACAGTAAATGTAGATGCGATATGTATTGAGCCAATCACACTAAATGTACCTCATTCAATAGTATTTTAATTCTTAGTAAAGCTCGGGCACCCGGGTTAGTATATAAACAAATAAACATGATGAGTAACATACAAATTAGAATAGTATTTTAATTCGTAATTAGTAAAGCTCGGGCACCCGGGTTAGTACGTACGTGTAGCTAATTAATAAACATGGCTGGAGTAACATACTAATTAGACGTGACACAGTCGAGCACGAATCGAAGTAGAGCTAAACTCATGAGCCAAATTAAACATCTCGATTATAATGTGCTCGAACGTGATTTAAAAAGCATTCATTTTGGTATAAAAAAAAGCTCTAAACATGTGAGCAAAAAACTTATGTATGAAATACAGGGGCCAGAAAAAAAAAAAGGAAGAAAAAGAGAGGACGACATGAGCAGGACCACCAAATTGATCAACTGCCCAGATTAATCACAGGGCCGGGAGGAGGTCGACAATACTATGATGCATGGATTATGGAGGCCAATTAGGATTAACAGTGAAGCAATCTCATCTGATCGACCAAGATGGATTCCTTTGGGTTTAAGCTAGCTAAGGCCAAGCTACCTTTATCCATGTGTTTTGAACAGATGTTGTGGAGAATAATTGCTCTCTCTCTCACTCTCTCTACCCGGCCTGGTGGGCCCTCACATTCCTTTTGGCATTACCAAACACAGCACGGTGGCTGTGCCTCCATGGCTGTCGGGTCGGTCGATCCATCGGTTCGGAGGCGGCCCCGCACCCCGCTTTTAATCCCTTTCGTCTTCTTATCTAAACTAATTACCTTGATGGCTTGATCCATCCATCTTTGCAATTTTGCATTGCTAGCTAGCTAGCTCGCTGCCAAACTCTTTAAGTTTTTTAAGCCAATGTTTAATATTCTAATCCATTACTATATGATTAAAGCAGAAGTCAATTAGTCACCACGTTAATTCAAGAAATTTTCATATAAATTAAAAAATAGAAAATATCTACACTGCTAATATTAATCGTGTCAGATCATATTAAAAGTCTACTATATAATTAAAACATGAGCTAACGAAACCACCACATTAATTTTAGTTCATCCTATTTTTTAATTTCAGTTCATATTTCATAAACATAATTTTCTAAATCAACATATTTTTTCTAAGCATTGTTTTTCAATTTTTCTACATTTTTTAACCCATCCTACTTCTGGCATACTAAAAAGACAAAATTATATTTATATAGCTCCATCACAACAAGATCAATAAACAATCCATGGCATACACAGAAACAACCCATGGTACATAAAGAGGTCGGAAAAGTGATAGTACAAAAGGGATTATGAGGTTATGTGTGCACACCAAAAACAATTATTCAAAATATATGGCCTAGTCAATATTCTTCATCAATTTCATAATGGACTTTTTCACATAAAACCGCTGAAATTCACTACAAACTGTTCAGTTTTAAACTGAGTTCAAATATTTGAATTTTGATTTTGAACCATTTTAAGCTAATTTTGGATAATTTGAGTGAAAATTCCTTACCGATGAAGGCCTTGTTTGTTTCAGATTAAATTAAATTAAATAAAATAAAATTTGTTATTTTTGTATAAGCCAAACGATGTAATGTTTTGTAGTCATTCTTGTGAGGTTTTAAATAGTTCTTCTTAAAGTTTGTAAAATATTTTTTCATAATTTTTTGAACTCGTTAAAACGTATTTTGAGGGGGTCACAAATTTACTACAGTAAAACGCAACTCAACATTAATCTAAAACAAACAAGACCGAAGTGTGAATGTTAACATTCAAATGAAATACCAAACCTTATTGTACTGCATGGCTTTTTAGTTAGTGAACAAAAATAGGATTAAATTGCGGTGAAAAATCTGCATGCCTCTCTTGAAAGTTAAAGTACCCGATAATTAGTCCCCGAGCATCGCTTTAATGAGTTTAATCACATATACATATAGTGGGGTACAATTTTAGACGTCAATGCGTTCTCCATAATGCAATTTTGACCACTACGTATTTATTACAATCTGTTTTCAAATTTAATGGAAATAATATTATTCCAAAATGGATCCATACATATGATTTTCACACACCAAGTTCAAAGATATCTCAAAGTTAATTTCAAATCTTCGGCACGCACCACGCGAATCGCTGGAATTCTCGATGGCTAAAGCCGTCGAAAAAGAGAGGAAAACCGTCGAGACAGATATATCTCGACGGCCAGCCGTCGAGATTTGGCCGTCGAGATAGCACGGTCGAGAGAGATAGTCTTTCTCGACGGCTCAGCCGTCGTGATTTAATTTTCCTGACGGCCAAAACTAAGCCGTCGAGATACATAAACTGGGCAGGCACGACATGACTTTGGATGCTTTCTCGACGGCCCGAGGCCATCGAGATTATATTTAAGCAGGCCGTTCCGCGGCCCAGCCCACCAGTTATTCACGACGGTCAATAGCCGTCGAGATTTCATCCGCAGGGAACGACGGCTCCTCCAGGTGGGCCATGGAGGTTATTCACGACGGCTTACGGCCGTCGTGATAGACTCTCCTCGGGTCCCGACGGTGGTTGACCTGGCACGTGGGCCATGGAAGCTGTCTCGACGGCCATAGCCTAGCCGTCGAGAATACTTGAAAACAGAAAAAAAAAATTTAAAAATTTGTAAAAATCACAATAATTTTGCAGCTGCTACTGCACCCAGCAGCAGCAGCTGCAACCTGCAAACCCAAAACAGTCCCCACATTCAAATTTTCCACAATTTCACAAATACTCATACCTCCAACAATTTCGATATATCACAAATATTGCGTCACAAAGATCACAAACATAAAATCCACATTCACGAGCATCTAATTAACATTCACAAACATCGTAATGACAGTATCAACATCATGAACATAATAAAATAAACATCGATCATGGCTGTCGTGGTGGCGTCCCGAAGCGCTGCTCCGCGAGGTTGGCGGCCATGTTCCCTGAGCCGTCGTCGCCCTGCTGCGCGTCGTCCTGAGTAGGTGGCACGAAGGACGGAGGAGTAGACATCGCAGAACCCGAACCCTTCGAGATTTTTCAATTAGTAAGTTGATATATATGTAAAATGCGATAGTGTATTGATTTGGCATAGGAGACTTACCGCTGGATCACGAAACCAGGGACGCTCGACGTTCGGGTAGTTGGGTGTGGGGACGTAGGCCGGCTGGGTCCCGTAGGTGCCCGGTGGTGCCGTCTGTACTGGGTAGCCGCCCTGCCCAACATAGGTGCCTGGAGGGGCTGGATGGCTACCGTACACGGCCGGGCCACCGGTGTAGGGACCCGCAGTCCCCACCTGACTCGAGGAGCTGCCCGCAAGCCCCGCGTGACCACTTGGACCGGCCTGCACATATATTTGATTTCGTTACTACAGATGATAAGATATGCACTATAAAAAAGAATTGAATTGCGACTGTGTTACCCCAGCGACGAACGCCTCGAGCTGTCGAAGCCTTCTGTCATAGTCCTCCTGCGCAGCTCTCAGACTCTCTTGCATCGCCCTTAACATTTCTCTGTCATGGGCCCGCTCCTCCTCGTGTCTCTTCTGCTGCTGCTCCCTCTCCCTCTGCAGGCGATCCTCGAACTGGCGACGGGTCTCACCGCCGCTCTGGCTAGCCCGTACATCGGGCATATACTCTGAAGACCTGCAACATGCATAATACAGCAGTCAGTTTTGCAATCATAATATACAAGTGTACGAAAGAGATCTTACCGTAGGTGGTCGCCACCGATCGCCAGGCGCCCGTGAGCCTTGCCCCCCATGTGTTTATGAATCACATGAGGATCGAGGGGAGCCTCCTCTGGATTGCTCTCCTCCCCGTGCTCCTCTCTATAAGCGTCCTTATAACGCTCCTACATGTCGTTGTGATAGTCAAAATCAAACAAATAACCAAACGGATATAGTTGTATTCACTAATCCTATCGACACTTACCAAACGGAGATAAGCATGGGGATCTAAGGTCGGTTGTCCACCAGGCGGCGCCTTTTTCGTGTGGGCCTGCTTCCACACGTCCATCGGGCTAGGCATAACCCCCGTCTTCGCCAACTAAATTGTAATATGACCGATATGTGTTAGTTCGAAAATCTAAAGTGAAGACAAGTAAAAAACTTTTTATTACCAGTTTCTTCCCCAACTGTGCGATCGACCACCTCCCAGTGTTTGTTTTGTAATCCTTCACGCCCCTGTTCTTCTTTGCCTTCTCGGACTTCCCCTTCCACTCGGGGCTGTCCCACTTCCTACCTATAGCCTCCCAGGCGTCCTCCTGACACCACTCAGGACGGACCTGGTTGTACTGACTGGCAGTCAAGTACAACTGGCGAGCAGCCTGGGCGGTGAGGTTTTGCTGCTCCTGTCTCCTACAAAAACAGAAAAATGTGGAAATTAGAAACGAACACATAAAACTTAATTGTATTGTGAGGTTAGGTTACTCACCTGTGATACTCCTGAACGGCCGAGACACGGGCATTGGACATCATGTCCTGTACCCTCTGCTTCGCCATCCTGTCGATGACAGGAGCGAAGTCCGTCTGCTGAAGTCCCTCCTGCGGAGCGAACCTGAGCTGAAGTAGGATATAACAGCAGATATAGTTAGAAGATAAAATAAATAAATGAAGCTGAGTTATTTTGTATCTTACCCAAAACTCGCGGATAACCTGATCCGCGGCAGTGCTATCCCCATGCGGGGCTAGCCTGTAGTCATCCCAGCTGTACGCTGGTCTTGCTGTCCCATCCTGGGTTATTAGCCCAGGATAGTACTGCCGCGCCAGGGTGCCAAGCGCTGTCCCGGGCTGATGCCTCTCGTTGACATCCACCGTAGACATGTTGCTGCACATTAAACAATAAATGTGACAGGTTTATATAATTAAGTTCGAAAATGGTACAGAAGTAATTGGCTACAAAAATATGTACCTGTCACCGTCAATCTGGATTGTCGGTCGTCCAGACTGCTGAGGCGGTGCGGCCCTCACCCTGTTCGGGCCCCTCTTCCTCCTACCTCCCTGAGAGGACGACCCTCCCTGGCTATCTCCAGCCCCGGACGCACTAGCTCCACTCTCCTGAGTCAGAGCGAGCTCCTGCCCGGGCTCAGAGGCCTCCTCCTCCTCCTCCTCCGCATGCCGCGGAGGGTTGACGAACCTGCGCGGCGGCATATCCTGCATATGAAAATTAAAGAATAGTTAGTCAAATAAATAATTTAAATCTTGATAAATAATTAAAATTAAGATATTTTAGTACGCACATGTAACCTCGGATATTTATAATATCTAGCAGTAATTATCGTCGACATCCATAATATCTTCGTTTAACGATCCCACGACATCCGGGTCTTCTTCAACCTCATGTTCTTCTTCTTCTTCTTCGACATCCGGGTCTTCAATTGCTTGTAATTCGTCAAGTCCCGACCCAATATCGACTACCATTGTGGTGTTCAGTCGGTGATCCTGTGTTGGACCCTCGTAATCATCGGTTGTTGGGTCTAACAATCTGCCTGGCCGACGAACCTTAAACACAACCCACCACGACTTCAAATCTTCCTTAACACTGCCTTTTATAGGTTTTTGGCATGGATAGGGGAGATAATACACCTGTTCTGCCTGGTTTGCGAGAATGAATGGATCGTATCCTTTAAGTCTGGAAGTGTGCTTTACCTCAACCAAGCCAATGTCATGCTTACGTCGGACGCCATCATATGGATCAAACCACAGACAACGAAATAGAACTACTGAGAGCTCTTTACTTCCTTCGAATACCAGTTCGATTATCTCTTCGATTATACCGTAATAATCAACCCCATCCTCCCCCTGGCATAAGACACAGCTGTTTACTGATCGCAAATCAGGTTTTGACTGCTCATGTGTGGAGGAACGGAATCGAAAACCGTTTATATCGTAACGGTTATGAACTTTCACAGATCTCATGCATCCACGTGACATTTGACGAAGATCATTATGTAAACTAGCATCAATAGCAGCTTGTTTCCAAAACCATGCTAAGAAATTCGGCCGCCCATGTCCAGCACCCGTTCGCAAGAGTTGAGTTCTATCACCAGCAGTTGGCTGTCGACTTCCTTTCCATTCGACTCGAACAAATTCGTCTCGTACAGCTGTCAACTCTTCGATGTTGTCGAATATATATAACAATGCGACAACTCGTTCATCCCCAGATAAGTCTCGAGTCAGATGCTTACCTACCGCCCGGCCTTGCACCTGAAAAATTCTTAACTCAGACTGAACTCTTCGATCCACTGGGCGGTACCTCGGTATCTGAATATTCACATTTTTATCTATTGCCAAGTATTTGTTAGTGAAATTAGTAATCTCCTGGACATGATATGCCTCGGCTATTGAGCCTTCAACTCGTGCTTTGTTTTTCACACTTGCTCTAACATTTTTTAGTCGACGTTCTATAGGATACATCCACCTATATTGTACTAGTCCCCCAAGTTGAGCTTCATAAGGTAGATGCACGAGGAGATGTTGCATTGGATTGAAAAACCCAGGAACATAAATCTTTTCAAACTTGCATACGAGCACGGCGATATCATCCCTAAGCTTCATCATATCATCCTTATTGAGTATTCACGACGGCTTAGTCTCAGCCGTCGAGATAGAGCATTCCCGCGCTCGCGAAAAACAAAAAATCTGAGGGCGCGGGCCTGTAACGGTTTAATCTCGACTGCCTGTGTTTTGCCGTCGATATTACGAAGCTGTGTCGACGGCATAAATTTGGCCGTCGATATTACCTTGTCTGTGTCGACGGCTTGTCCTTGGCCGTCGAGAATTGTTTTGACCGTCGAGATTTCGCGCGATTCCTGTAGTAACGCACATATCTCGAACAAACGTTTCTTTTCACGTGGCCGGGTAAATTCGTCGAGCCCATACCTAAGTAGAGTCTAGAGAAGCTCTAGAAGATAGCACAGCTAAAAAGAAAAGTACATAGACTTTCAGATCGATCGCTGTCACTCTGGATCTCTCTCTCTTTCTGAACTCTTGGTCTGTTCAGCTCGTCTGATCGCTCTCCAACCCAGAGACGATCGATGCATGCCTCGCAGCTGGATGCATGGATCTCCACGGCTCGATCGTTGCGTTGTTCTTCTCCCATTGCATTTCCCAATCGATTCCCAGACTCTCCAATCAGCACACAGTTCTACATCACGAGAACCCCACAGAAAAGAAATCACTAGCCCAACAATTCAGCACTTATCTGCACTTCCCCAGCTCCAGACAGCAGTGCATGCACCCGGCCCCTGTGTGCAATCATGAGTGGTAGTGTACTGGTAGACACGCAGTGGCTAGCTAGCTCGAGATGTTTGCCATTTTGCTCCGGGAAAATCGGGTGTATAACACCCAATTCGTGCGCCCCATTCCATTCGACATTAAATTCGTCTGTCTTTAGCCATACGACACCGGACGCATGAATTTCTCTTCCCTTTTGCTCCTGGTTAGAAATACGCACACACATACATTGCATTGTTCTCTTGCTCTATATGCTTCAGTAGTGCATAATTGCAAATGTACATATGGTCTAGCCAAGAGAGAGAGAGAGAGATCGATGTCATGCATGTGCTCGAGGAGGCATCAGTCAAACCTGATCTGTTCTCTCCTGATGCGGCTAAGTTCAGACGAGGCTTTTTACAGCGAGAGCATGCGGCTTTTCACCGCGAAGTATGCATGGCTTGGCTTCGCCATTTGATTTTTTGGCTCGTAGCTTTGGCGGCAGCGGCAGCGGCAGCGGCAGGGGTGGCGGCAGCAATCATCACAGTGCGTACTGCAGTACTCGCGCTGCGAGTGCGGTACCGTTTGGTGAGCCGAAATTCATATGCTGCGAATTGATGCATCGGTCTGCTCGAAATTAGGATGAAAAGCGCCATGTACAGATCCTAAACATAAATGGGTTTAGGGGCCGTACGTACGTGCGTGTGTTCTTGGACATTTGTACGTCATTCTTCCGGTGGTTTCCTTGGTACCAGCCAGCGAATGATCGGAGCAATACGTCTACGGCCGGGTCACGGCTTGGGACAGCTAGCTTGTCATATGTCGTTGTTCTACCCCTTGATTTGCAAAAACAATTTTGGCGAGACACTGCCTGGGAGAATCCACAAATACGGATGAGAGCAGAGCAACCGCAAAGGCTTTCGGCGTGACCTTGAAAACGAATTTCTTCGTTATTTTTTATTTGTCGCGGTTGATTTTCAAACATACTTTTTTTGACCATTTTGTTTTATTTTAAAAAAATTTAAGTATCATTTATTTTGTTATTCTTTGTTTTAGCAATTAAGTTACTTTAAGCATGACTTATATTTTTACATATTTACACTAAATTTTTTAATAACACGAATGGTCAAATGATGTGTCTAAAAAGTAACGGCGACAAATAAAAAAGAACGGAGAGGGCAGGTGGATATTGTTGGCTAAGACACAACAAATCAAACCCTCGATGGAGTTCGACCTACCTTGTGACAACGGAGACATCGACCTACCTTGTGTGGTTTTGAACGGAGTGCTGCTCAGAATGGTATCTAACATTTGAATTGGTAACAGAGAGAGAGAGGGTCCTCTTTTGGTTAGACAGATGGATAAACGGCGAGGCACCGACCAATATCGCGCCATTGTGTTGGCCAAATACAAAACATCAAATCTATTGCTTAAGTGAAGCCTTGGTGCAGGGAAGATGGATTAAGAGTATGAGGAAGCTTATCACCGCGAAAGAATTGCAACGGTAATAAGTTTATCAAATTGTGGAGGATAGTGCGCCGGACAATTCTACAACCAAATGTGTGTGAAAAATTCATTTGGAAGTGGTCTGATCGATAATGGAGTTTACAGTGCTAGGTGTGCTTACCACATGCAGTTCCTTGGTTGCATTAAGGACCATGGTCATAGCCACATCTGCAAGGCTCATGAAAGGATATACGCTTTGGAACATTTGAAAAGACGATAAATAAAGGGATTATTCAAAATGCTTACAGCGACGTACAATTCGTTGCTTGAGATTTCGGTTCTGGGTAGTTCAATTTCTATACCACCCATTGTTCGTATGCCACTAATTTTTCTTCTTATCTAATTAATGAAAATACACATGTTGCATCCTGCATCCTGGGGACAACTGTACCTGGCCAGCATCTCAACAACCTCATAATTCTCTGACCCTCTTAATAACCAGTGTCTCTTGTTGTTCTGACAGATTTTAATGTGTTTTATCTTTTTAGAGCTCGTCGTTGTTCAGGAAAGTTCATACATATATATATGTACATCAGTACAAAGCATCGTCGAAAAGGGTACCCGGGAAATTAAAACATGAAGTGGCCTGGGTGAAAGAAGATTACATATGTAATTTTCTTGAAGTTTAGAGTATTTTTTTCGACATTAGCATGCAATTTAGTTATATGTTTTTCCCAGGATTATTATTGTTCCGTTTCTCCCTATTCTGAGAGATAGAGAGTACAAAAATTAAAATAAATGTTACACATTTTAAGCACTTCACAAAAAGTTAGTAGCTCACAAAAAGTTCATGTACAAAAGTTAGTAGTAGTTCACATAATTAATATACTAGTACTATACTGGTTCACGAAAGGTTAGTAGTTTACATAAATAAGTACTTCAGGCTAGTTTTCATCCTCAACCCAAAAGATAAATTAGTGCGACTGCCAGCCACAAACAGATGTTTTAAAACAATGATATGCAAGCATAATATAATACAAAGCATAATTAAAGCCTTTCAAATTATTCTACACTACTACAAAAACGCCCTTCTGTTCCTCCCCGTCATTGGTGGAGGAGGCGAAAATCGTCAGTGACAAGCTGCGACCTGCCCTGCCCCGCACCTGACCCTTGGAAAAACTTCCAACGATGACAACTGCCAATGATAGTATGCATATCACTAGTGGTTCTATGTTCGAACCAGACTACGGGGATCAATCGGATTATCGATGGCCAGATATAAGCTATCGGTAAATACACAAGGGCCGAATCTCGACGACCGGCCATTGAGATTTGTTTGTCTCGACGGTTTCATGGTCTATCTCGATAGCTTCAGTCGTCGACATTTTCGGCGATCCCTGTAGTGGCACTAGTGAATTTTGAAGCAAAATTCAAAATGCCAGTTTGGCGTAAACATCATATTTGATGGTTAACTGCTTGTTTACATTACCATCTACCTACTAATTACATATTTAAATGCAAATTGCAAAATAATTAACACATCTGTGCCTCTCTATTACCATTTGAAACCCAAAAGGCGTGAAGCAGAGCATAGTTTTGGATGCTCACATCTAGAATTGTCGTCGTCGTCCTCTTCCTCATGCTCATTGTCGGAGCTGCCTCCAAGCTTGTCGGAGCTACTGTGGTGCACCTCCTCTTCCTCCGACTCTGAGGCATCTATGGCCTGGCCCCAACATCGCAGGACCTCGCCGTCACTATCGACCTCCTCCCCCTCCACCACCTCCTCCTCCTCCTCCCCCCTTGCCGCCACCAAATGTGTGTAGAACGGCTCGACGTCGGAATCAAAGCGATCAAATGACCCATTAATGGATGAGGGAGACAACAGCGGAGATGGCGAAGAGGGGCGAAGAGGGACGAGAGGGGCGGCACTCAAGATGGGCCCGCTTCCTAGGGGGTGACACCATGCTTGTGGGCTTGCGACAATGGTGGATTAAGGGGGAATGAGGAATGAGGAGCAACAGAAGGTGAGCGGCGTATAAGTACTGGCGGAATGGGGAGCGACAGAATGGCCGAGGAGGAATGAAAGCTCACGCGGTTCAACATGTTGACGTGTGCCTGTAGAGAAGACAAAGGGGCAATCCACAATGGCGGGTCATGAATGAAACGTATCACCGACAATTTATTCACAGAGCTGCAAGTGATACTACAACTATACTAAAGTTAGTTGATTTTTGATAGAATTGTACTATAACTGTACTAAAGTTGCATATTGTCGTGACCCCGGTGTCTACACAGGTAATCCCAACACCATGAGGTGATACCAGTCTCAGTCTAGTATCTCATGATGGACAATTCAGTGGATATCATCGCATACATTAAATAATAGAGTATTTCAAGGTAGCAACATATGCTTGTTACAATAAGGTAGGTAATCCTGCTCAGCATTACCAAATATTAAGAACGAATAGAAAGGACATCGGAGTGGCAGAAGCCATCGACGATGATATCCAACCATTAACCCGAACACCCTTAGCTAGTCATGCACATCTAAGTTCGGACCCTTCTGGTCCTGATCAGACTCGAAACCTGAATAATAAAATTATTTGTGATAGGTATAATAAATACACGGCTACCCGTCAAGCAATCCTTCAAAAGATGGGGAAAAGGTTAATTTACCCAAATACCTATTTACTAATCAAGTTTTAGTATACCAAGTTTTAATTGTTAAATGCATGAATTGATCTAGTCATCTCATATCAAAGGAAGGTGCTCATAACACCAGGCTAGTCCCAGCCCACTCTAGTTAGGTTTAATAATTAAAAAGGTGAAACTACATGTGAAAACCTGCTACTTCTGGGTACCACCCGGGGTCATTCCCCATTGAAGTCATTCGATATCAAGGACAAGTTTGTCCCTTAGGTATAGGCGACCAAGGGTGGTCAAACCTTCCCCTAGGACAGAGACTCAAACCATAACTGACCAACCTACGAGCAAGTGATAAATAGGTTTCGCTGGGTACTAAGCTAGGGCCATATGTGACATCCTAATAAAATTTTATTAGGTGTCCCAAGTTTTTCCAAATAAGCAAAGGTAATAATACTATATTTTCATCTTCTTTGAGCCCTTAGATGCCCTGTGAGCCATTTCATCCATTATTTGGTATGCATATTAGCTTGTACTTGGTTTCGGCCCATTTAAGAGGAGAGCAACAGTCCCCTGCGCCCCACACCCCCTATAAACCTCCCCCACTACTGTACACTGCCGCCCACTCCCCTCCCTCCCCAAACCCTAAACCGATGGCACTGGATCTCCCTTTCCGGAGCACCATTTCGATGTAAACCACTTTTTCCCGTAGTCAATTCTTAGTGTAGATCACACCATTGGATAGATCTCGTAGAGTCGGTCCAAATGCATATGCGGATGGCCCTATTTAGTGCCGTTTTGCACCCTGTAGAGCTCGCCATAGTTAGGGTGCTCCACGGCCGCCGGTGATCCTCGCCATCCGTGCTGCCAGCGCAAAACACGTGACCAACCCGCATTCGCCACGTCGCCCCCGGCGCCGTCGCTCCGCGCCCGCGCATGGCACACGCGCCACGCCAACCGTCGTGCGACGCGTGTCTCGGTGGGGCCGCTTTCCGCATCCGCCCCGACCGCGCCGTCATCGCCGCCCAATCGCACCGTGACACGTGTCCCGTGGGACCTACCGCTGTCGCCGTCTCCGACCGCGCCGTCAGTGCCGTCCAGTGGCGCTGCAATGCCTGTCCGCGTGGGACCCACTGCTGCAGCCGGCATCACCCCGCTCACCCTGCGCCGGATATATCCACCGTCACTGACATGCGGGCCCGGCTAAGCCATGGGCCCTGCACGTCAGCCATAGCAGTTTTGTACGCCCCTCCGCGCGCGACGCGTGGCGACACATGCCACACGCACGCACGGTGATTGCGCTGCGGTCGCTTACCCGTGGGGTCTACCGGCCACGTTAGCACCGCATCGGCCAGTTAGCCACGTGGCATGACATGTGTCAAGCCAGTGTCATGCCACATCAACACCAGGACGGTTTATCGTGCCACGTGGCATGCCAGTCTGCCGCCACATGTCGTGCCAGTCACCTCCGACGCCCACACAGTGCCACGTGTCGTGCCACCTGTTGCCACTTGTCGGTTGTCCCGTGGTCCCGTTCGTCAGTCGCTGTGTGACGCTGACCCGTGGGCCCGCCAAATCGGGCCGGTTGGGCCGTCTAGGCCGCGTGCGTGCGCACGAGGGAGAGAGAGGAATCGGGCCGGATTCTTCGGTTTGGCCTAGTTAGGGTTAATTTGAGTTTTTCTTTTTTGGGAATTTTCTATTCGACCCGAAGCTTCCCCAAATTGTTTTGGGAGCTCCGTAACTCCAAATTAGATGATTCTAGAGCCTAAAAATTACATTTTAATACTAGAATTTTTTATATTTATTAATTATTTTCTCTGTACTGATTTTGTGTTCTGTTACTTTTTTGTTTTTCGCGTAGACGGTGGTTGCAACTGTTGTACTGATTGTTGCCCGGAGCAAAAGTGGGACTCGCAGAGCACGGAATTCTTCGAAGGCAGGCATAGATACATGTTCCTCTCCTAGTTTTATAATTAAATTAATTGTTGTTTACTGTTTGAACTGATTGCATGCATATTAATTAGGTGTGAGTTCTTAGAATGCTCTGTTAATGTGCCTTAGTCGCCTTTGTGAAACCGTCATTATTTCCCTTAGCCTATCCTTGACTAGTTGTGTTGGATTGCATTGGGATTCACTATAAAAGGTTCCTTGTGAGGTGTATGCTTCATAGTTGTGTTTTTGGACAAAATCTAAACAACTAAAATTAGTGTAGTTGATTTAGGGGAGACCCAGCAGAGAGGTTTCCGGGATTATGGTGGAGATGAGAAGGTCTCCTCTATCAAGGACCCAAGCTTGTGTAATATTAGACCAAATCATAGAGTACAGCCACTTGTGCCTTCGGCCATGGCTTAGTACACTACAAAACCCACTAACCACTTGCTCGTAGGCTGTCCGGTTACGTTTCGTCACTTTTGCCCTAGGGGGAGGCGTGCAATCTCCCCTGAGGGGTAGGTGCGTTCTTGAGACTGAATGACTTAATTGGGGAACGCCCCCGGGTGGTGTCCAGAAGTAGTAGGCGCCCTACCGCGGTGGGCACCCGGGGAAACTAAAAGAGAGGGCAGGCGAAGTGGTGGGCGTAGTAGGCTGGAAAAGTCTTATACCGCATCTCCTACTGGAAGAGACGGGGCTTGTGAGGAAATTTATCCACACTCTGCAGAGTTAAAACTATCATGATAGCCGTGTCTACGATGATGGACGGGGCGAGAGGTTTGCAAATGTAGATCCACCTGTTTAATAATTAAACTTGACTAGAATGGGCTGGGATTGGCCTGGTGCGAGACGCACCTTTCCTTTGATGATTCTTGATACTACTTATGATCATGCATTCACTTAACTAAAACTGGCCAACTAAAATTTGACTAGAAATAGGTTTTGGGTAAAATAACCTAATCCCCGCCATTGACCCTGCACTCATATTTAAGGATTGCTTGCTAGATAGCTACATACTCATTAAATTTTCTGCGGACATATTTATTCATATTTCGGTCAGGACCAGGAGGACCCTGATGGGGGTGCGCAGGACTAGAGAAGGTGCCTGGGTTGATACCCCGGAATTCTTCGCAGTTGTGGTTTCCGCTACTCTGATGTTCTCTTATGCATTGTTATTTAATTCCTTATGCACTATTTGAACTGGTATGCCAGTCCCTCTTGTAATAAAAATGCTACCGTTTTACCTATATTTCACTTTAGTAAAATGCACTGCGATGATTCTACCATATTGTTCATCACGAGATACTAGCCTGGGACTAGTATCGCCTCGTGGTGTTGGATTACTTTTACAAGTACTGGGGTCACATCGCCATAAGACAAAAGTGGTCATTTAGTTTGGTCTAGTAGTTCAAAAGGTTGAGTCCTTAGCAGAGGAGACTTCCACAACAACAACCACAAGCCAAGGTACCACCTCTTCCTGGTCTCACCTAACCAACTACACTACATTGATTTTAGTTTATTAGGGTTTTCATTCAAAAATACCATCACGAAGCCCCTTCACAAGGGCATAGTTTAAGGTGTATCCCAATGAAATCCTACACTTCTAGTTAAGGATAGGCTAGGAAATAATAACGGGTTCACAAAGGCGCACGCCTAGGGCACATTAATAGAATATTAATATGCAGGACAACATGCATGCAATCAATTTAAACTTAAAATAAATGATTTCAATTGTAAAACTAGGAGAGAAGTATGCATCTATGCTTGTGAAGAAGTCTGAGCTTGCAGATTTCCTACAAAGATTTCCGGCAATAGTCCCATAGTGATGGAAAACACATCGTTTACACGTAGACCAAAAACCAAAATAAACAACACATCCAAGAAATGAAAATATAATAATAATATATTTAAATTCTAGGGAATATTTGTAAATTAATGGCTCTGGAATCCTCTAAATCGGAGCTCAGGAACTCCCTAAACAATTCAGAAAAGTTTAAATTAAATAGGAAAATCACCGAAAAGAACAAAAGGGGTATAACCCTAATTGGGCTTGGCTTGGAACTCCAGTCCATTCTCTCCCTCCTCTCGCTTTCAGCCCACGGCGGCCCAAAAGCGAGCATAGCAGGCGAGTGGCTAGGGCGGCTGCGTGCGACTGACAGCTGGGCCCTGGTATTAGCGGCAGGGGCAGCGTGGCGGCGCACCCGGCTACGGACGTGAGAGCGGG
This sequence comes from Raddia distichophylla, assembly GCA_005191435.1. Taxonomy (NCBI): domain Eukaryota; kingdom Viridiplantae; phylum Streptophyta; class Magnoliopsida; order Poales; family Poaceae; genus Raddia; species Raddia distichophylla. Next base: position 124,155 of record SPJY01013201.1, read on the forward strand.
GGAAGGCGGTTGGCGGCGGCGCGCAGTGCAGTCAGAAGCGGGACGCAACACGGGAGACAACGGCGCAGGGGAAGACACACGGCGGCAGCTGGTTCACTCGGGCACGGCTGCGGTCGGCGGCGGTCGGCAGCAAGCGAGCGGCGGGAGGCGCACTCAGGCCGCTGCGGGGACGACGTGGGACACATGGTGGTGGCAGGGCAAGTGAACGATTCACATATCCTTCTTGACCATCTCGACGAGCTCTATAACATGGTGGTATCCAATCTATGGTTTGGTTTATAGTGGCTAGGTTTTGAGGAATTGGCTTGGATGACGACCAGGGGTTCTAGGGGGTTTATATAGTGTTGGGAGGTAGGCTAGGGTCGGATTAGGGAAGAAGAGTTCGGATAGGAGTCCGAATTAGGGTCCGAGTAGAGTATTTGGAGTCTTCCTTTTAAAGAAACGGAGTTTCCTCTGGTTACTACAACTCAAAACCGATATATAGGTCGGTGGTAGTCTCTAGAGTACTCCAGAATTTTTGGGGAATTTTCTGTTCGTTTTCCTCATTATTGCGAGCGGAAAACTTGGTATTACATAGGCTAATTACGCTAATCCGAATTTTCGGATACCCAGAAAATTAGGAAAATGGACGGATCCGACTTGATTGATTAGCGAACTTGGAATACATGTTTTCATGCTAAAATTGTACCTTGGTGAGCAAGGCAGTTTTGGTGTTATCAAAGTGCAACTTTGATAGTTAAGAAATTTTTAGGCATCTGAGAATTAGCCAATACGCTAAAATAAAAAAAAGATTTATGCAATTTAACAAAAACAACAATAAGATGAGGTCGACTCTATACATAAAAATTTGTTTTAAAGTTGATACAAATATAGCCATGCAAATATACAAGGCATGTGTCCCATCTATTCTCGCTTGCATATAAAAGAGTCACAAGCATACACTACACCAAAATGACTTATTTGTGTCGGTTTAATACTGGTCATATGTGTCAGTTTTTGAAGGGGCACAAATAAAGCGGCACAAACGGTCATCTGCGTCGGTTTGTGAACCGCTGCAAAAGGTTATTTGTGTCATTTCTAATCACTAAGCGACAAAAATAACTGGTCATTTCTATCAGTTCGTGGATAGAACCATCACATATGAGTAATTTTTAAAACACAATTTTGGGAATAAAACTTAGTGAAGAAAGACAAAAAAAAAACAACCCGGTATCGCATCCCTACCGCCTACCACCACTTATACACATTTAGGACATTGTTTCATATGAAATCATGTTGCTTTGTCTAAGAATCAAACTTTAGACCTTCTCACAACCGCGCATACCACAACATGCCATGTTCTCATTAGAATATGGTTTGCATATCATTTAACCTATATTTTTTCAAATCTTTAAACAACTTTTTATTCATGGAAACGATATTAAATAGAAAAATTTTTAACTACAAAGTTGTAAATATCGTTGAAGCCTACATTTTCATGTTGCTTTATTTTATCCAACTTTATTTCAATAAATTATAAATAAACTATCATTGTAATGATTATTTAGGTATATATATTGCCTTAAATGAAAAGGATGTTAGCTATAAAATTGTAGATATCTTTTTGAGAGCTACAATTACATACAAGGTTTGTTTTCATCCGAGCTCATATTAAAAGTTATAAATTTATAATGATCTTCTTGAAAATACACATATATGGCTGTTCATAGCTAGAACCAACACAAATGAGAGAATATCTATGCCGGTTCTAGCCATGAATCGACACAAAAAGTTCAAACTATTTATGTTGGTTCGTGGCTAGAACTGGTACAGATGTACAAATCAGCACAAGTACTCACTCATTTTGTATTGGTTCTTGACTAGAACTATCACAAATGTACTTGTCCCACCTCGCCCTTTATGAACCGGCAAAGATTGACTCATTTGTGCCAGTTTGTAATGAACCAGCTGCACATACAGGGGTTTCTGGTGTGGTGATATGATTTGTTTTATCTTAATTTATCTTAAATCATTACTTAGAAGTTGGAACACATAGATATCAATGAAAGACTCACAAGCATATGGGTTGTTTGATCTTAATTCATCTTAAATCATATTTAGAACAATAAATATCAATAGATAACAATATATAGTACTAGCTCGCATGCATTCCAAACAGGGACAAAATATTACGGGACTCACATGCAGCACTGCTCCGCCAAATAAGGATCGATCGGGGGCTAACTGAATTAAAGGCATATACTAGCAGCAAACAAATTACTTACCACTGTTTTGGATCATATAGATGGTAGCCATCATATTCATAATCGGCCTTGAGCACCAAGAAAACCTTCCGTTTGGAGCCTGGTAGCGACGTACTACGTAACTGGCATGGCAGATTTATAATATATCATATTTTAGTACTTAATCAAACAACATAACTAATCACCTGCATAAGCTTCCAAATCAATCATTCCTACTAGCTAAACTCCCTAGAAGCAGGACCGAATCCTTCTGGGAGGAGATGACAAAGATATACATAGTAGGATCATGGGTACTAATCACGATGCGAAAAAAAAAATAGTTTTCTTTACCACTCTAGCTAGCTAGTTAATTCCATTTGTTTACCAGCCATGGGTCAGGGTACCACAAACAGGAACTGCTAGGTAAAATATTAATGGTATGGTGTACGTATACGAGACACCACCTGGAGGAGGTCAGGTCTACGTACGTACGGTCGGGCTACGTACTTGCCCGGTTAATACGTTTGTACGTATATGCGACTACATAGGTATTAACCAGTGGACAAAAAATACGGAAAGACGTACTAGTCAACTGTATAAAGAAATTATGTGATGTTATGCCAGACTTGAATGTTCATAGGGTAGGATTTAATTTGTTCCTTCAAATTGATCACGTTTAGTTCAGAGTTACATTATTCAATTCTATGCCGAGAAGGTTGTAGGCAAGAAATTAAATGGATAAATGAGTAATAAAATAAAGAAACTCACCGCGGAATAGTCTAGGTGTCGTCAGTTTTTATCGATGACATAAGCCCAAAATCCATCAACACCGACCAATATGTCAAAGATCCGACAACATGGTTTTAGAGACATGCATAGGTGACAGATGTTGACACGCCATGTGGGCCACGAACAAAAACGTATCCCGGGCCGCCCTCCCTCATGGAGGGCTATGTCGTTAGCCACAAAGGCCAGTCAACACAACCAGCTCCCTAATGGAAACCTGACATGTGGACCTCACAGGCCACACTGGTGTCGTCGGCCATGTGTAGACTGACGACACAAAGCTGTCATCTGGGCCAACAGGTTAGAACGATACCGATGAAACTTGACATGTGGATCCACATGACCACTCGGTGTCATCGGCCTCCATGAAGACTAACGACACCGGCCTCACCTAGGGGTGCAGCCTGTACCGCTTTGTGTCTTTGACCTACCACAAGGCCGATGACACCGTTAGTATTCCAGGAAAAAATATGTTTTCTTTTTAAAAGTCTCAATGTCAATCTACAAAAAAAACACAATATCCCACATATTTACACTCCAATTTTTCAAAATCATCACAATAACCGCATTTCACATTCACCAACCACGTTCACATTTCACATTCATCCACCACATTAATAAACACAATATAATATATCACAATTCACATAGTTTCTTATAACATACCAGTTGGTTCAATGTTATTATTAAATAGAGTTCCACGACATGGTTTCTTAAGGTCAAAATTTTTGTGGATGACACAAAGAGGGGGCCACCAAATTAAAGAAAGCCCACCCAAGTCCACTTGCCATGCCATGGGTGGCATTGGCACGAGAACCTCCAATAAGGTCCCACACATGGCAGTGTGAGTAGGCCTGTGTCAGCGGTATGTTATGAAGCCGACAACACAGAGTGAACCACCCACTGCCTTGTGGGTCCTCATTGAAATTTTGTTTTTCTTTTGAGCCATTATTTGTCCGTGAGGGAGTGGGTTTGTGTCAATGGTTTTCGATTGGTGGCCAATACGTATCCTTAATTTTGGCACATGCTGAATTTTGAATTACTGGTCACGCCACCCATTCAAATCGACCGGGAGGCTGGATTGGACAATGTTGATAATTTTATGTTTTGGGCGCGCCCTAACATTGTTTAAATTTGCGTCGTCGTCTCGTTTGTCGATGACACAAAAATTCCGACCGATGAGCCTGATCTCGTTTCCTACGGTGACTATTCTCTTGTGGAGTATTTCATAAATGGGTCACATATACTCACTTGGCTTGCAGAAAGTACATCAATATAATCCACGACTAGTTGTTGAATTTGTAGAACAGTTAATTTTGAGATCTTATCAAGCAATTTTCAAAAGTCATACCATTTTGTTTAATTTATTTTTGAAAGCTTTTGAGAAGAGGATTTGATGAAATAAACAAACGTTAAATAAGCCATAGTGTACGTGTCATCGGGATGACATGGACAATAGAGTTCAGAGGGGTGGTGCCCCTACCGAGGCGGAGACGAGACGGCCTTGGGCAGGACAACCTAGCTAGGAAGCATAAAACAAGAGTGATTGAAAGAAATTGGAAACTTTTTTAAGAATCTATTTGAGCTTCAGTTACAACAGACTTTGAGGCCTAGGCTATATACGATCGAATTCTTTTGCCCGCTTTGCCCTTGTAAGTACGAGCAATCTTGAGGGCAAAGCGGTAACTCTACCCCTAACTCTCCTATGTGTCCCTGGTCGGGTTGCCAAAGCAGGGGCTTGCCCGTCTTTTAACTCCGGTTGCCTCCCTTTTGTAGCATTTCCACTTGGAGACAAAACAATGGTTCGCTCTGGTCATCTTTACTTTACTTCTGATCACCAGCAACATCTTTTTTGTCAGGTAGTAATAATTATTGACTGCTTTTGATAGGCGCGACGCATCTTTGAATCGCGGGCTTTTTTTTTCTAACCACCTACCTAGGGCAGCAATCCTCACTGCCTCAGATTGCTGCGTGAGTTGCCTTGGAGTAGCCTTGCGCGGAGGCTTCTACCTGGATTGGTCTCCGGGATGCATGGCACTATTGGAAGAACGCCGCACGAGGCTCTGTCCCGAAGTGGTCTCCGGGACATGTGGCACTCTAGGAACGACCCCGTAGCAAGGCTTCCGTCTGGAGTGGTCTCTAGGGGGCGTGATGTTTTGGAAAGAACCCCGCGTGAGGCTCTGGCTCGGAGTGGTCTCTAGGATGCGTGGTGCATCGAGAAGGACCCCACGCGAGGCTTTTGATTTACGAGACACGTTTTGCGGGCATCTGGGGTGTCCTCATCGTAAAGTCTTGTCGTATGAGGCAGGGGCACCTCTACAATGTGTATGCCAACCATTTCTCATGGCTATAAGAAAAGGTTGAACAAAATTTACCGATTTTGAAAAACTCTCAAAGTCCATAGTTTTATTAGTAATCCAACGATTCAGTCCAATGTATAATAGACAGAAATACACGTAGCAAATAAGCTAGAGACGAAAAATGTATTCAAGAGACATATAACGCATTGGTAAGGGATGGATGTGATACATTCGAATGTCTAGTTCTATTATAGTCGTAGACTAAACACTTCTTCATGGACCACACTGAAATATCGACCTTGATCTATCCATTCCACATGTGATATATGCTCTTGCACAATTCTACCGCGTAGCTAGGCCCCAACACATGAAGTATATCAGTACGAATCCCAACCCCATTCTATGGTAACAAACTAAGACAATAACACCTTGCGAAAATTTAAATATCTTATCTACCATGGTCTCTTGTCTTAGCATTTGGCACTTGGATCTTGTGCATTGGCAGGAATTGAAAGCTTCCATCCAATCCCTCCCTCCATGTGTACATGCATGCATGTAAACCCTCTCTTTTTGTTGCCCCCAATAAGCCCTTGATTTATTGAGATGCCAGGCAGCCATCTCCCCCTCCTGTCCTACCTGCATCAAGGCCAACCAAGAGCCCCAGGAGTACTTGGCCACCCTCCCACCCTCACCCCCATATAATCACAGAGAAAGCTGCTAAGACCTAAAGCCGGTGGAAAGCTGCCTCCTCCTCCCCCTCTCTCTCTCTTCTTTGGTGTTGTCTATGTAGCAGCCCACAAAAGCCAACTCCAAGACCCTTTCTTCCATCTCTCTCACTACTCCTTTCCAACCCCTTAATTCCTTCCAAGCTCTTGCTATTATTATGCTCTCTCTCTTCCTTTCTCTCATTTAATACTTGCTGTATGGTCGATCTCTTCTCCTTGGATCGATCTCCCTCGTCGTCCTCTATATAGGCGTCCAATCCCGCTCCTTCTCCGTCGCGTGGAGTGTGGGCGCGTGATCGGAGCAAGAGCGGGGAAAGGAGGGATTTTTCGCCTGTTTCGCTTCTTGGAGTTTGGGGTGATCGAGCGAGCGAGAGAGAGAGAGAGAGGAAGAGGAAGCGCGCGGCAGTGGCCATGATGGGCTCTTGCTCCCCGGTGGCTGGGCCGCCGCCGGACGAGGCCACGCCGGACTCGTTCAGCTCGCTGCAGATTGCCACCGCAGCCGCCGCCGCGTCGGCCAAGAAGAAGCGCCGGCCGGCCGGCACGCCAGGTGAGTGGTTGCTTCTTGATATATATACACGAGTGCATCAAATTGCGTCGTAGATTATGATTTTTTGCATGTAATTAACGACCTGATACATGGGCGGCGGTGGCATGGTGGCATGCATCGATGGCGGCGGCGGCGCAGACCCGGACGCGGAGGTGGTGTCGCTGTCGCCGCGGACGCTGCTGGAGTCGGACCGGTACGTGTGCGAGATCTGCAACCAGGGGTTCCAGCGCGACCAGAACCTGCAGATGCACCGGCGGCGGCACAAGGTGCCGTGGAAGCTGCTGAAGCGGGAGGCCGGCGAGGCGGCGCGGAAGCGGGTGTTCGTCTGCCCCGAGCCCAGCTGCCTCCACCACGACCCCTCCCACGCCCTCGGCGACCTCGTCGGCATCAAGAAGCACTTCCGCCGCAAGCACAGCGCCCACCGCCAGTGGGCCTGCGCCCGCTGCTCCAAGGCCTACGCCGTCCACTCCGACTACAAGGCCCACCTCAAGACCTGCGGCACCCGCGGCCACTCCTGTGACTGCGGCCGCGTCTTCTCCCGGTAACCCTTCTCCTCCTCCTCCCCAACCGCATGGACGACTGAGTCTCGACCTCCCGATTCGCGAAAAGCTTGGGGCTTTAATTTTGTGCTAGCTGTGCCGCGCCGGCTGGGGCTCACACCGGCGGCCGCTGCCGCGGCGGCCGGCCGGCCGGCTAGCTATAGACCTCTTCTTTTGGGATGTTCGCCATTATTGTGGCATTAAGGGGAAAGGGGGGGCGGATCAGGGCACAATTCCCGAGGGGAGACGCTGTGCTTCCCTTTCCTTCCTGTGTCGATCGGTTGGTTGCTTTGCTCCCTTGGGCATTTGCTTCGGCTGCCGCCGCTGCTGCCGCTGCCGCTGCAGTGCCGCTGCCTTTCTTTGGTCTCGGCTTTGTTGTGCTCGCACTGCAGCGGCAGCTAGCAGCAGCGCTACTCCAATACTCCATTTAATGTGCTCGACCCAGCCCAGGGCCCAAACTTTCACGCCTGACAAGCTCCATCCTCTCTCTCTCTCTCTCTTCTCGCTGCAATGCTAGCTACTGTTGCTCAGTGGTAGTACGTCTCAGCAGTCAGCACGATGGTCGTAGCGTTTTGTTTTTGCTGCCACTTGTTGCCGCGCACGGGCATGGAGGAGGAGGAGAGAGTAGGATCCAAACCGTGGATTCCATGATGTGGTCTCACGGGGAGCGAGCTCGTGGGTTCCTCCCGCATACGATGTGGTCTCACGGGGAGCGAGCTCTTGGCGCGTTCTGTTTCGGTTCGCGCGCCGAATGCGGCTGGGGCGTTCGTTCTTTCGTTCGGTGTGATGGTACTGTTCGATACGGTTTGGTTGATGTCATTATGTGTAGCCGCCTCATTGCTAAGTGCAAAGTGCATTTTACAGGGTGGAGAGCTTCATCGAGCACCAGGACACGTGCAACGCCGGGAGGGCGCAGGCGGCGGACGTGTCGCTGTCGCCGTCGCCGTCGTCGCGAGGCGCGGTGGCGCTGCAGCCGCAGCAGCAGCAAGCGGCGTCGCGGTCGCGGACCGCGTCCAGCGCCAGCCCGTCCAGCGACATCGTCATCAGCCCCGTCGGCTGGCACGGCGCCCCGCCGATGCCGAGCCCCACGGCGGCCGCCGCGTTCCATAGGCTCGACCGGGCGCCGTCTCCGCCGCCGGACGCCCACCTCGGTGGCCGGCACAACCTTGAGCTGCAACTCATGCCAGCGTCCGGCAGCGGCGCGGGCTGCGCCTCCTCGAGCATTGCAGCGTGCTACGCGGCGCCGAGCTCACCGCCTGCCATCTCCCGGGGCAGCGACGCCGGCATGCAGCTGCAGCTTTCAATAGGCTTCTCCGGCGGCGAGCCCATGGACGCCGTCGCCGAGCGCGAGGCCCTAGGCGAGGCGATGGCGGCAGCGGCCAGGGCGAAGGAAGACGCGCGGGAGCAGCTCCGGCGGGCGGTGGCGGAGAAGGCGGCGGCGGACGAGGCGCGCGCGCAAGCGAAGCTGCAGGCAGAGCTGGCCGAGCAGGAGCTGGCGAGCGCCAAGCGCATGCGGCAGCAGGCGCAGGTGGAGCTGAGCCGCGCCCACGCCCTCCGCGACCACGCCGTGCGCCAGGTCAACGCCACGCTGCTCCAGATCACCTGCCTCAGCTGCCGCCACAAGTTCCGCGCCGCCGCGAGGCCGCCCGCCGCCATGAGCTCCGACGTCGCCTGCAGCTACGTCTCCTCCGTCGTCACCGAAGACGATGTCCACGACCCCCTCGACGCCGGCGGCTTGCGGCGGCGCCACCACACAAGGCTGGACACCATCTAGCTCCCTCCCTCCCTCACTGGCCGTCTTGATCCGCCATAGAATCGACCGTTTCTTGTGTTCACAAATGCAACAAAGTCATGGCGAGGTGTGCATGGTATAATATCAGATGCATGCTGTTGCTATTGCTCTCGTCTTCTGATCGAGCATTTCGAGCTGTAGGAAATGCTATGCATATGCACGGCTGAGGTAGCTAATTAATTGTGCTGTACATGGAATCTTTCGCTTGTTTGGATCCTGTTGGAATTTCTCGAAACAACATTACTGGAAGCAGCGGAGAGTTGATGATGCTGCTCGTAAAGGTCAGGGACTCACCAAGAAATGATCCGACTCATGACCCCACGACATGACCACATCTCAGTGAAAAAACCTCCTACGTGCAACTCAAAATACTTAATAACCATATGCAACTCATTGGACACGCAACAAAATCATAGGCGCCCATTGGACTTGGAGTTGCCAGATGATCGATTTCGCCATACATAGAAACACAGTCTACACTCTCTAGCCTGTCCTAGCAACTTTTCCCTTACATTATTAGATCTTTCTTTTTGAACGATCGGACTTTTGACATCGTCTGTCTTTCGGACATATAGAAATCATTTTCGTAATAAAGAAAATATATTCTAGCCTCTACATCGTAGACGTATATAGATTTCATTACAACCACCTAAAACAAACTGCGTTTAGAGATTTTTTTTTTTTGAGTAAAGGGCAGGAGAACTGCCGTCTATTGCTCA
>SPJY01013201.1:133865-206241 GCA_005191435.1 Raddia distichophylla
CGGCAGCCCAGAGCCGCAGTTGATCGAGAAGTTGTTGCAGGAAGGCCTCGCGTGGACGATCTGTCGCCTGGAAAATGCGGTTGTTCGCTCCAACCAAAGGTGCCAGATGGTAGCTAGGACGATGGGGGTCCTCTCCCGGGGGACGGCAGGTAGGTCCTGCAGGATTGAGTCAAGGTCTAGGCCTCCGCATCTAATGGGAATGACTTGCGATTTGGAGAAGTTTATGCGAAGACCTGAGATTTGGCCGAACTCCTGAAGAATGAGGGCCAGAGAAGACACTTCCGCCTGGTCGGGGTTTAGTAAAATGGCAGCATCGTCAGCAAAGAGAGAGATAAGCTCGTCCATAAAGGGCGCCAGCCTAGTGGACAGAATTTTTGTAAACAATTTTCCTAGGCTGTGGATTAGACTAATTGAGCAGTAGTCCGAGGCTCGGAGGGGGTTTTCTTTCTTGGCTAGCAGGATGATGTGGGCACAGTTTACGGATGGGAGACCCGTGCTGTCCAAATTGTAGAGGCATTGAAGGGCGCTAAGCAGGTCAGTGGAGATGCAATCCTAGCAAGATTTGTAGAAATTCCAGGGGAAGCCGTTAGGGCCTGGGGCCTTGTCTGAGGATAGCGAGAAAACAATCTGCTTTAGCTCCTCCAATGTGATGGGCTCCTCGAGGGAAGAGAGATATAGCGAGGGCAGCCCAAGGAATGGCCAATTGAAGGTTCTCTCAGGGCTGGGTGAGGAGTGAGAAGCTCCAGCCTCGAAGATTGAGTTAAAGTGGCTGAAAAGGACCTCAGCCTTGTCAGCAAATTCGGTATGAGTTCCTGAGGGGGTTTGCAGGTAGTGGATCTGGTTTTTACGGCGCCTGCCATTTGTTAGTAGGTGGAAGTAGCGGGTGTTTGCGTCCCCAAGCTTGAGCCAGTTTAAGCGGGAGCGCTGCTTCCACATCATCTAGACGATTACGCTCAATCCGAGGGTACGGAGCTTAAGCGAGCGGAGCAGATTGATCTCCTGTTGAGAGAGGGGGCGGGATTCTGAGGCGATGTCAAACAAACATATCGCTTCGAAGACCACCGCAAGCTGAAGTCTGGAATCGCCAATGCATGTCCGACTCCATGAACGTAAGGCGTCAGCGGTCCGGGAGAGTTTTAAGCAAAAACGGAGAAGAGGGTGGGTGGGCGCGGCGTCGTTGTTTTCCCACCAGGCCTGGCTAACGACCTCCATAAAGCCAGGCATATTGGTCCAAAAGGACTCAAAACAGAAATGCTTTGGGGGTCTGGGAGCGCACTCTGTCGTGAGCAGAAGCGGGGAGTGGTTAGAGGCGCTTGAGGATAGAGGGATTAGGGAGCACGAAGGGAAGATCATCTCCCAATCTGCGTTACCGAAAGCTCTGTCTAGACGAACAAGAGTTGGGTTTGCCTGTCCATTGCTCTAGGTGAAACGCCGACCCGAAAGGTGGATCTCCTTTAGGTGCAAGTTGTCGAGGGCTAGGCGAAAGCGATTCATGAGGCGGCGGTTTAGATTTAGGTTGTTTTTGTCGGCGGCTCTGTAGATTTGGTTGAAGTCTCCTAAGATGAGCTAGGGGCAGGAATAGTGGCTTTTGATGAGGCCCAGCTCCGTTAGGAAGGCTTCCTTAGCGGTGACGGAGGATGGGCCGTAGACGACCGTTATGGCCCAACTGGAAAGCCCGTTTGGGTAAGAGACCCTTGCTGAGATCGAGTGGTTGAGGATGAGGGGGTCCGAGAGCTACAGCAAGGAGTCGTCCCAGAAGAGGAGAATGCCCCCTGGAGCCCTCTGCAGGAAGCTGTAGGTAGCTCCTGAGCCTATGACCGCAGGTCTCCATGATTGTTTGGTGGCAGGGGGCTGAAAGTTTGGTTTCTTGGATTGCCAGGATGGATGGGCGGTTTTCTCGGACGAGGGTAGCAACAACATCTCTTTTGGCGGCAGTTCTAAGACCGCGAACGTTCCTGTTCAGAATCTTCATGAAATGAAACTGGCAACACACTTGGGCGAAAAGCTCGGAAACTGCACGCAGGTAGTCGAACACGCAGGGGGTCATCACCATTACGGTCCGCACGCAGGCGACAAGGAAAACTTGAAGAGGAGCAAGGCCACACGCAGGCGGCGACAGGGCAGGAGCCCGACCTACCACTCGAGGTTGGTAGAAACGCTAAGGTCACACGCAGGTGACAGATAGGGCAGCAGCCTGACACACCACACGTAGGTGGTTGAAACACTAAAACTACGACCACACGTAGGCGGCGAAAGGGATACAAGTGGGATGCACTAAACATCGAGCTGTAGGAGCACGAACGGGGCAGGGGGACAGAAGGTGGTGTCTAGGAGGCAGCCACACACTCCTCCCCAACGTCCGGGGCTGAGGAGGACAGGTCCAGGGCGGGGCGGGGCGCGCCAGGCCGCAGACATTGGCCACGGCGGCAAGAGCACTGTCGTCAAGCACACCAGAGGTGAACAGGGCCTACTGCTGGGAGGCTAAGTCATTAACTGAAGGGGCTGGCGGGATGCCGAGCATGTGGGCGAGGACGCCCTGCGCTCTACGGATCGGCGGGACAGAGGAGAAGCCTCTGGGGGCAAAGGACGGCCCTCCGGACGCTAGGCATAAGCTACGACGCACAGGATTGGTGAAAGAGGCCGTAGTGCAGGAGCGCCTAGGTGGGGGGGCAGGCATCAGCGGGGTGGAAGCTGGCACGGTGACTCTAGAGAGCAAGACCTGAGCTGGGGATAGGGGAGCCAGTTCGGCCTCCAGGGCCATAGGGTCAAACTGCGCTGGAGTAGGCGGGGTGAGGGCAAGCGGACCAGAGCAGAGTGGGTCCTCGAGGCCAACCTCGGGGCCCAGAAGAAAATCCGGCCCGCTGAGCTGAGATAGGGCCAGGCGAGGCCGGCCCAGAGGAGAGCACCAGGCCAGAGTTGGGAACGGCCTGAAGCGCGGAGTGGGTGGGCTGAAGCGTGGCCACTGGGCAGGCCATGTGAACAGAGCAGCGGCCCATAGGAGAACACGGCACGGCGAGGCTGAGCGGGTGCGGCGCCAAACGCGCACAAAAAGGCACGAGAGGGAGGGAGGAGAGGGCCGCGCCGCCCAAGGCGATCAGAGGCGACCGTTGGGTCGCAGGCGTGGGCGCGGTCAACGCCACATCGGCTGCGGCGTGGACGGCCGCCACACAGGTGGTCTCCCCTGCCACGAGGGCTGGGAGGGCGCAGGGGGAGCCGGAGCAGAGGATGGGGGCGCCTGAGTGGAGGGCGGCGGAGCCGCCGGCGAAGATGGTGGCGGTGGTTGCTGAGCCTGACCCGAGGGATGGCGGAGCTCTGGCCAGGGCGTGCACAGATGGGAGTGGAAGAGGAGGCGGTAGAGGGGACCTCGAGGCGGCAGAGGCCGGCGAAGATGGCGGCGGTGGCGTGCGTGCGGGACCGGAGAGCTGGCGGAGCGTGCACCGACGGGAGTGGAGGAGGCGGCGGCGAGCGGCCTCATCGGGGGGAACCGGGGCGAGGGCGCAGGCGCGTCGAAGAGCGCGAGCACGGCGACGAACGCGAATGCGAGCGCCCCGCGGGAGAAGGAAGCACAGCCGCCCCCGACGACTCGCCGGAGAGCACGAAAGCGGCAGGCGCCTCGCCAAGGCGGCGGCGGCGAGAAGTCGAACCTCTGGCGCGGGAGTGGTCGTCGCCGTCGTCGCTGTCGTCCCCGTCGTCGTTGCGCCTGTAGGGCGCGAACAGAGAGCGGCAGGCGGCGGGCGGCGCAGTGACGATGGGTGGGGGAACGGAGTCGGGGTAGCCGGCAGCCCAAAGGTGAGGGACGACGGTGGGGATGCCGTTGATGCGCGCGGCCGCGGCGGTGAAATCCTCAACGTCGATGACGTGCAGGATGAGACGGTGGATGGACGCGCGAGGCGGGTGCGGCCTGGGGGCGCCACCTAGCCAGGCGGGACCGCCATCCCCTGCTCGGCGAGCTTCCATGTACAGTGAAGACTCGACGAGCTCGAGCTCTGCCTCGAGGGGGATCAGGGCGGCGTCGCGCGTCCAGACCCAGGCCTTGAAGAAGGTGTCGGTACGGAGACTGGTGCCTGGCTCTACGACGTCGATGCGGCTGGAACTGGCGAGAACGCGGTCGACCACCGCCGCGGACCACGCGTGAAGGGGGAGGCCTTCGATGTACACCAAGACGCGGGAGCGAATCGCCCCCGGAGCGCCGGCGGTGTGGAGGTCGCCGGAGATGGCAGAGATGGGGAAATGGTGGCCGTGGGAGCGGAAGGAGCTGCGGGCCGCCACACGCGCCTGCTCCGGGAGGGTGAAGCGAGCCAGAATGCGCATGAGCTTGAGGTGGGTGACGGTGATGTCGAAGACGGGCACATTAGTGTGGAAGCTGAGCTCACGGGCGACGAACTCGGCGCTTGGTTGCGGCCCACCGGAGAAGATGGTGATGAAGACTCCTCGGCGGTGGAGCACCTCGCTGTCCTCCTTCATTGAGGCATCCACCTCCACGGAGACGTGCGCTGGGGGGGCGCAGCGGGGCGAGGGGGAGTGCTTCGGCGGAGCCATGAAAGTCGGGGGCGGGGAGGAGTGGGGGTAGATGGCGGTGGTGAGGTTGGTGGCGGCGGGTGGGTTGGAGATTGACGCGGCGAACTGGCGAGGGCTCGCGCCGGCGGCGGCAATGAGTGGCCGTGTGACCCGAGCGGAGGCACGCGAAGCACTTGACTGGGTCGCGGCACGAAGTGGCTCGGTAGTCTCGAGCAAGGCAGCGCGCGCAGCGGCCTAAAAGCCCGCCGCGGGGGCGAGGTCTGGCGGAGCTGCCGCTGGCATTGAAGAGAGCGCGCCCCTGGGGAGGACGCCGCAGGGCACGCCGCCGGCGTCTCGGGCCGACCGTATGCCATTCCGGGGAAGAAAACGTGGCGTTGGTCCCTCGCTCGCTGGCCGGCTTGATCCGCCATAGAATCGACCGTTTCTTGTGTTCACCAATGCAACAAAGCCATGGCGAGGTGTGCATGGTATAATATCAGATGCATGCTGTTGCTATTGCTCTCGTCTTCTGATCGAGCATTTCGAGCTGTAGGAAATGCTATGCATATGCACGGCTGAGGTAGCTAATTAATTGTGCTGTACATGGAATCTTTCGCTTGTTTGGTTCCTGTTGGAATTTCTCGAAACAACATTACTGGAAGCAGCGGAGAGTTGATGATGCTGCTCGTAAAGGTCAGGGACTCACCAAGAAATGATCCGACTCATGACCCCACGACATGACCACATCTCAGTGAAAAAACCTCCTACGTGCAACTCAAAATACTTAATAACCATATGCAACTCATTGGACACGCAACAAAATCATAGGCGCCCATTGGACTTGGAGTTGCCGGATGATTTCGCCATACATAGAAACACAGTCTACACTATCTAGCCTGTCCTAGCGACTTTTTCCTTACATTATTAGATTTTTTTTTCTTTTTGAACGATCGGATTTTTGACATCGTCTGTCTTTCGGAGATATTGAAATCATTTTCGTAATAACGAAAATATATTCTAGCCTCTACATCGTAGACGTATACAGATCGATTCATTACAACCACCTTAAACAAACTGCCTTCAGAGATTGACTTTAAATCAAAAGGATATAAAGTAGAAATAAAGAATTTAATCATTATTAAACTATCATCCATGTTTGTTAAAGAAAGACGTCGTTGCCGACTCCAACGAATGGTAAGCATTGAGAATTGCATCCTTTTCATCCTTCCTCTACAATAAGGACCAATGGGGCAACCAGTAGGTTTCTATGAAGATGATCTATATAAAGAAAGAAACTTAGCATTTGACAAACATAATGTCATTTTGGCAAGGCCAAATAGCCCAACATAAAACTGATATACCAACAAAAATTTGTTTTATAAATATGAACACCTTGAAACCAATCCCCTAATAATTGAAAAAAAAGTTATGAGCTTTCAAGCCTAGAGTAATTTGGACTAAATATCAAACTGCTCTAACTAGCCTTGCAAAGGAAAAGAGATAACTAAAAGATTTATTATGAACAAAAAGGACAATTCGAACTATCTTTTCGATTTCGTTTAACAAGATTATCTTTTGTTAAAATGGTTCCTCTAGCTAGATACCACATAAAAATTTTAATCCTAAGAGGCATTTTTAAACTCTCATAAAAATCTGGCCATTTACCATGCGTAGGTACTAAGATGGACCCCTAAAGAACCCGTTCTTATTGAGATCCCATGGTAAAAATCTCTCCATTGATCAGGTGAACATGAGACAACTAACCAAATAAATGTTATCAATTAGTAATTAAGTTTTTGATCCACTAAAATCCGATGAAAATAAGCATTGTCAAATCTAGGTTCAGTTCCCCTTTTGTGATTTCAAAGCTATCGTTCGAACTTCAAAGTGATGAAAGTTGTGTCTCAGCGGGTATATATAACCTGCTATTTTAGCGCGGCAGAATATGCTATTGCAGAGATAAATGAACACATGTAAGCATTGCAGCTAGACGGATGCGTGGAGTGGGGAACGGAGCGGAAGAATCTGAGGGGACAGTGAACTGCGGGGCACTGAATCGAGGGGGTGTGACTTGTGAGGGAAGCTGAAACCACAACCCCCCACCACTAGGAGATAAAACTTCAAGACTCCCAGGCACACTCGCTGCGCAGCGAGCGGCGCTAGTAGTCCAAAACAACACGCACAAACACACTCCCTCTCCCTCTCTACGGAGTAGCTCTCATCCCCCCCTGTCTCTCTGTCTCTCTTCAGTCTCTCTTCCGAGCGAAATGATGAAACGGGAGGAGTAAATGGGTTGTGTGCATGGTTTTCAGTGCCGCGATGGCTCGGTCCTCGCCTTGTCTGTCTTGGGCGAGCTGAGCAGAGCTGAGCCTGAGCTGATCAGTGGCGTCTCGTAGCTAGCACTGAAAGATATGCAGGGAGCAGCGTCACTGCTCCTGTCTGCGTGCGTGCTCGCTCGCTTGCTCGCGTGTGTGCGCGTGCGCGAGGGAGGGACACACACAGTGAGGCAGCTAGTGTCGAGAGACCAGATGAATGGTAAGTACAGGCAGAAGCAAGGACGGCAACGGCGCCGTTCCCCTTCCTCGGCTGAGAATTTTTCTTTCGAGGAGATGGAGACGAGAGGAAATATCCTTCTGCAAGCGTGGAAATGGAAAAAAAATCCGTCCCCTGTCGTGTATCACGGAGATGGGACGAGAATTTTTTCTTTCGTGAGGATGATTACAAATCACCCAAGTACGCAGACAAAGCCGTTCTCCAAGCCATGACTCAATTTTTTCTGAAGACACTATAGAAAATGGCTGGTTTGTCGACGGTCTATACACATCTCAACGCCCATTAGAATATTGTTTCGAAATATGTAGTACGCACTCTTAACAACTAGATACAAATTGTCTATTTCTCAAAAAAAAAAGTACAAATTGTCTACACATGTAACTTATCTCGTCAGTTCATAACGAGCCGTTGATAGACTGGTCGGTACCAAGCACGCAGTGAAAGAAGAAGTGAACCCTTGTGTCTTTCTCAACGGCCCACTGTTAGGCCATCAAGTCTTGTTACCGTTAGAGGGTGCACGGCTAGGCTAGGCCATGTCTACATGGCCCATGCAGGGGTTTATCTCGACTGCCTTAACTAGGTCATGGAGTCATCACATGATCATGGCTTGCGGGATTGGGATCTCGAACAGTTCAAAAGATTTCCACGCGCCCCTTTGATATGAAATCAATGTAATGGCACAGTGTTTTAAAGGGCAGAGCTGGCACATGTGTTCGCTCGCGATCGGAGGTTCGAGCCCCACCGGCTCCCATTTTTTAGGTTTTATTTCTCTCGACCGTGCTACACTAACCGTCGAGAGATCTCAATCCTGGTTGGCCAAGTACTCGGGCCCAACGGTAGAGGGATACCCCGTTATCACCTTTCTCTTGACGGCTAGATGAAGACCGTCGAGGGATGAGTGCCCCCAAAATTCCACATATATATAGCTAGCTCCCAAATAGCTATTTAGGACCCTTGGGTCGGTCCCCAAACCAATAAGGTTTGTATGCTGTTCAGTCATATAACAAAATATCATGATAATCTCATGACATATCTTAATTTAATGAGCCATTTAATTAGTGAGATCATATAATTAAGGGGTGGACTTAATCCCCATTCTCTCTCCAAAATTGAAATCTCTGAATCCATATCTAGGATTTAATCCCCCATTCTCTTCCCTGAAATCTTTGAATCCATATCTTGGATTTAATGCCCATTCTCCAAAATTGATCAGTTATGGCATGTAGGGCAAAGCCCTCGAGGCTGACATGTCTCTCGACGACCGGAGTGAAAACCATTGAGAGAGACCCCTCTCATGAGGGCAACCAAAGAAGACCCTTAACAAAAGTCTCTCTCAATGTTATACACATGATATGTCCCCAAGAGTGTTGCCTCTCTCTCGACGGCAAGTGGATATGCCGTAGAGATAGCTCTCTCCAGGGCATGGACCTGGGTTGTGTCGTTTGCGGCTCTCTTGATGACTCTAACATGGGTCGTCGAGAAAGATAATACATTTCCTCTGTGTGCCCAGGGGACTTAACCAATTCGTGCTCAATTCCAACCCCAAACAACCCCTCTTCATTTGCCACCGCCCTCGCTTTCGTCGTTGGCACCACCCAACCCCCATTGCCGCCGTGGCTCCATCCCTACGACTGCCACCTTCTATCCATCGCTGCTGGCTCATCTCACCTGTCCTCACCGCCGTCGTCGTCTCATCTCCATCGCTACCCCGTATGCACCGTTACGGATCCTCAACGTGAGCCGCCTCCCCTCACTATCAGCCACTATCTCCCCGTGTGCCGCCACCTCCTCCCCATGCATTGTCACCGCCATAGCCACCTCCTCGCCGAGCGCCACCCACTACCCTAGCAGGCCTCTTATGGCCTCGTGGTACTGTTCATTATTTGTTTTCAAAATTTATAGCTTTGTCTCAACAGGCATACACGACAGTCAATAATAATGCAATGGTTATTACAATTGTTAAGGAGTGCTTTAGTGTAATTGAGTTAATTTTATGTCACATTGTTTGCATTTGTAGGAGTTTTAGATTGCCCTAGGTTTTATTAATCTAAAATGCAAGAATGTTCGTCAATTTGATGTCACACGGATCGGAGTGCATAAAAAAGAGTACTAATTTGCCCTAGGGTGGATTAATCTAAATTGGTAATATTTTCTATGTTTTGTCAATTTGATGTCATGCATATTGTTTGCATTCATAAGAGTATTAAATTGCCCTATGTTAAATTAATCCAAATTTGAAAAATGCGGTAATGTTTGTCAATTTGATGTCATATTGCTTGCATAGATAAGAGTATTAAATTGCCTTAGGTTAAATTAATTCAAATTTGAAAAATGCGAGAATGTTTGTCAATTTGATTTCATATGGAGTGCATATATAAGAGTATTATAGTGCTACACCCATTTCTTTATTTTCATATTTGCATGTGTAACCTAATCATACGCCACCTGTTCGGGAACGAACCATTAAAGTTGTGAAAAGTATTCCCAAATTGTCCAGTGGACGACCCTGATCGGGTGTCCCAGTAGACAGCTTGCAAATGACCATTTAAATATGGTTTGATGTGGTATTGGTGAGTTTGAGATGAATTTTTGGTGGCAGGACCATGTGGTTTTTCAGTGCATAACATAAGTGCTAACTAGCTGGAATATGCTACTCAAACATCGCTTCACTAGGGAAACTATAGGGTTATACATGCAGTCGAAGTTTCATATCGAACCCATTAGTGTCACATCGAACCATACTCAAACAGTCATTTGTGGGTGGGTTTAGAAGCCTTCCTAAGCCTATTGTGAAAACCCTAACATACATGCATTGGCGTAGCTCAAGCACAATGGAATATAAGGTTTGGATGAACGATGGATGGCAACAGAAGGGACAACACTTACGAATGATACACAAAAACCAAAGGATTCTTGTGATCAGCGGCGGGGAGAAATTTCAGGCATGCATGCATGCGGCGAGATGCGCGCGCACATGCGTGAAAGCCAGCGCTTTGTGGATGTGACTCTGGGAATCTCTTAAAGCGTAACATAAAATGTACATGAAATTTGAAGATAGTAGCTAATAGTGAAATAGAGGGTGAGCACAGAGGCTCTGAGATGTGGATGCTTTATATCAACGAATGTACTGCATGTGATATGCACTCGTGCGCTCGCGGTAGCTGCACGCCTGCACACCACGAGCATATATATGTGCCGCTCCGTTGTCGACTCTTGTTTATTCAGGTGTTTGTCTGTTTTGACTGTATTCGTGCATTGTCTGGAATGCAGTAATTTTGCATCATTCTATTCCATAAACGACAAATAAAATAGTTCAAATTCGTTATGGACCCAGCGAAATCTCCTCATTTCAAACTCTTGTACTATTATTAAGTTCAGACGGGCTACCCACGTATTTGATTGATGCTCTTCCGTTTTGATTTTATTTTGCATACGGGTAATTAATGAACGAAATACGGCATATCGGAAGTGACAGAAATACGGCACCTGCGCAACCCCGGATGGCCGCATGGCGATTGCATTCGAGTGATCGAATTGGTCCCATAAGGAAATTAATGGACGGTACGTCGTGCGTAGGAAGATCCATAATTGTGTAGTTAAGAATTTAAGATTGATGCGTAGATATGACTAATTAAAATTGTTCGTTCTCATGCATGCATGATCCAACAGTTCAGATCATCTAGTATGATCTAAATATACTACGTTCAGATCTAAATGACTAGCTAGTACAATTCTTCTGATTGAACTGGTCAATCCAATCGATCTCCTCATAATTAATGTATGGTAAAACCATTTTTGGAATAAAAAAACAAGAGAATAATAAAGGTCTCGAGAAGCCGGTGGAAAAAAAAGAAACCCTAGCCCCTCGATCAACTATACGAAACGAAGACTCTGTCATAGATCCGTCAGTCGTGCTCGCCATCAAAGGCCTGTGGGCAAGGCAGTCAGTGGTGTCCAATTGAGCAATTAGGGGTAGGTTGGATCCGCGGCGAAGGATAATGAGTTAGTGTTTGCAAAAAAGGTGTCTTTAGTGACATAAGCATCGGTTCTGATGATCATGATGGAATTTATATATCGGCTACTAGACTGCATTTGTGATATTTTTGGTGGCCGGTGTTGTCCCGTTCTGAGTCAGTGATGAAGTGTCCTATAGCTGTGCAATGAATTATAACGAGTTCTCTATGGAGAAACTCTAATGTGCTCGTCATCACTATATATGACCATTAATCTCTGTCGGATTAAGAAAAGAAACGCTTGGCATATATGACAACTGTGCTAATCAACCCCCAACATTCCTCTATGGCTTGTTTGGATGGAGGAACTACCTCATCCTAATATAATGGGATCATCCCATGAATTTTGGTGGGACGACACCATTGCTCATTTCCAACTAGATGCTAGATAAGGTGAAGATTAGAGTTGTAAATTGGTCTGTGTTGGGCCGACCCGGCCTAGGCCTCATGCCTCGTGTCGGTGCAAAACAGCCCCAAGGTTGGCCCAGACGGCTCGGCATGGCCCAAAGGCACACTGGCCTGCTATAAGGCTAGGCTAACTTAATCTCGGCATGTACGCGAGAGAAAGAAAGTGAGCCTATTATTTCTGATAAATTTGTATGTTGCTCAAACGAAAAGGTTGTCTATATGAAAAAGATGTGTCTCAAAATTCTTCACAACTTTTGTGTGAATAAAAATTTATGCAAGCATCACAAGACCTAGAAAAATTAAAATTACCTAGAGAAAAGGTGTGGGCCTAAAAATAAACTGCACATTAAATATATTTTATAAGTTTACGTGTTGCTCAAATAAACAAAGTTGATTGTAGCTTGAAATTCCGTATAATTTTTATGTAAAATACAAATTCACACCAGCATGGAAAGGCTTCAAAAATACAAAATACACACTTTTTTTTGAGCTAAAGGGCAGGAGCTCTGCCATTCCAGTAAGTAGAAGAGAACTACACTGTACAAAAGAGAAGAGAAAAAGAGCAGGAGGAGAGAAGAGGGGGGACCAGCACCGCCAACAACGCGAGGGATGCAAGGCTACAAACAACACAAACACAAAACACAAACACTCTTTTCGAATCCGATCGATTTCGCCGAAAGGCTTCAACTCGCAGGTAAAGCTATCTCGATGGAATAATCGATTCTCTTCTTGTAACCCGTATGCATGGCTATATCAGATTGATCTCATGTATACAAAGCGTGTTAGACTGTCTCGGGATTTACAGATCTTTAACATGTTCCTGCATGTTACACTGTCTCGTTCAATCGATCTGTAATATGTATTTACCTTGCAATGCCGATTGTAAATTATCTTATATGCTTTTCCTAAATCCGATGTATGCAACTGCCTCGTTTAATCGATCTTGCGTATACTTTTTCTAGGAATTTGCACGTTTACATTATTGCCGATTAGCATTGTATTTATCTATAAATAGTTCTGAACCTTTAATCGGTTTATGAGTTTATACTTGGTTTGAGATTTGAATATTGTCTTGGCTTGACCAATCTATTTAATCTATTCCTTGATTCAATCTGATAAACTTGATTTAAAGATTTAGAATAATTTTATCTAGAAAATAACAAAAAGAGATGGAAGAAAATCATGTTTAGATCTTTATTCATATTTGCTGCTATATCGGACATTAAGCCGATAGAATTATAATCAGATTCTTTAATACTGATTACTAGAAACCTGATCTGGCTGTTTCCTAAAGCCGATTAGGGCTCTGTCGCTAACTATTTTCTCCTTGTCAATTCATAGGTCAAATTGACTGGCACGTTTGGTTCCTAGTTGCGACGTATTTCCAGACTTGACGCTTTTGCACGTGTGTTCACGAAGATCTAACTTTCGTGTCAACACACTTTTTGGCACGCCCGGTGGGACACCAAGAATCGAAATTGATAAGATGACGCACACCGATGCTGAGGCGGCGATAGAAGCACTTAAACTTGCTGCTGAGGCTGTGACTTTTGATGAGCTAAGCCCTGATCAGAAAATAGAAATTGAAGATAGGCTTGCTGAAATTCATGAAGAAAATAAGAAAAGGATGCTGACAGGCTATTGGAAAATTCGCAGTGGCCAGATCACAAAAACTTCTATTGGAGATCCATTGCTTACTGGAGATTTTTCTGAAGCCATAAGGGATCAGATCAACAGTTCGGTTTACCGATCGATGCTAGATCAATCATCGGTTTTAGGGCGAATTGTGCAAGAGGGGACTAGTGTTGCATTGCATAATATTATGACTGGACAGGCTCCTCCAAGGAATCGGAACAACCCACAAGAAGTGAATGTGGGGAACCGATATCCACCTTACGCCCAAATCGGGAGTACCCAGGCAGGAACTTCTCAAGCCGGGGGTTTTTCAGCCAAATCATTCATTGACAGCTTTTAACCCTAATCCAGTTGTTAATCCTGCGCTAGGGGCAATCAATCCAAACCCGATTCAGGCGATACCGAGTAGTCATGCTATAATTCCTGTACCAGATCCGATCTATCAGCCGATCAACTCTGGGATAAATGAGAATCTAGAAGAGATGACGAGGAACCTGGTGTATAACATGATGAAACAGTGTGAGTTCAACACTCCTAAGATTGCTCCACATTATACCATGCCGTACCAATCGGCTTTTAATGAAACGGAGTTTCCTCATAAGTACCGAGTCCCAGATTTTGCAAATGCCAAATTCAGTGGAAGCGATAATACCTCTACATGCGAGCACATTGCTAGATTCCTTGCGTTGTGTGGAGAGGGTGCTTCAAAAGATACGCTCAAATGCCGATTGTTTCCAGTGTCGCTATCGGGATCGGCATTTAACTGGTTCACCTCACTCCCTTCGAACAGTATTACTTCCTGGCCAGATCTGGAGAAGAAGTTCCACTAATATTTTTATTCTGGGGAGAACGAAGCTAGAATTACCGATATTATGATGATCAAACAGAAATTTGGAGAATCGGTAAATGACTATCTACGTCGGTTCAGGGAGGTGAGAAACTTATAGCCTTTCACTGCTTGACAATGAATTGGCAGAATTGGCTTTCAAGGGTTTATTACCTGTCAATCAGAAGAAAGTGGGCAACCAAGAATTTGCTGATATTTCTCATCTGGCCCATAAAATCACGCTGTATGAAAGCCGATTCTCTGATAATTCTTATCCAGGTCAGAAGGAGTATCGGAATAATAACAATAACAAGGGTAAAGACAAAACTATCAATGTTGTTGATATTGAGGAAATTGAAAGTTTTGATGATTCCGATACTGAGGAGGTAGGTGCCTATGTTGCTGAATGGGTAAGCAATAAGAAAGAATTCGAGCTTGGATGGATAAAGCCAAAAAATTCTGAGAAGAGCAAGAATTCCATTGATACATCCAAGTGTGATTAGATTTTCGATCATTTACTCCAAGAAAAGCAAATCCGACTTAAGCTGGGGCATGTGATTCCTCCAATCGAAGAGCTTAAGAAACGGAAGTATTGCAAGTGGCATAATTCATATTCACACGCCACTAATGAGTGCAATGTTTTCAAGAAAATTATGCAAAAAAAACGATTGAAAGCGGACAAGTTTGATATCAAGGTAAAAGTTCGCAAATTGATACAGAACCTTTTCCAGTCGGCTTTGTTGGAATGGTTGATGCTGCCAAAAGAAAAGCCGATGATTCTGGAAACTCCAATCGGTTTAAGGTGCTCGTTGGCTTTAAGAGGATCGTAGTGGAAGAAAAGTCAGAATTAACGTTCCGAGCAGCAAGCCGACGAGGTGGCGAAAGGGTTGGCATATGGTGTGAAGTTAAGCGTGGAAGAAATACTCCAATTGAAAAACCAAAGCCCAAGCCAACTTTCGATCAGTTGTTCGAAAAGTACGGTCGAATGGCCAGGAATCCACCCCATAGAAGCATCAGATCAAATACTCTTGGGCCTGTTCGAAGTAATTCAAGGAATCATGATTGGGATATGGAGCATTAGGAATGTCCTTTTTTCCGATATTGCTTGGAAGAGAGGATGTCATTGCCTACTCTTGAGAATTGTCCCATGAATCATGCGTTTATTCCTCCAGTGAAGAGAAACATCGGTAAAATATCGGCTGGTGTTTCCTAGTGAGAAATCCGAAGAAAACTCGATGAATAAAAATGCCGATGTGCATCGGCCTCCCAAGGTGTCGTTGCCGCAGTGGTGTCCAAGTGGGATCACAAAATCTCAGAAGCGTCGCTTGCAGCGGATGAGAAATACTGAGGCGAAGGAGGCAGAGGCTGAAAAGTTCAGGGATGCTCTGTTGGAGCAAGTAAAGCCGATGAAACCAGCCAGGGGCAAGCAAGAGTGGAGACCGAAGCTGAGATCGGCTGTTATTATTGATGCTAATGCAGATTCTGATGAAGTCTCGATTGCTACCAACATGGTTTGTATATTGCCTTAGGAATTCATGTGTGATTATGAAGAGGCTGCTGCAGAATTGGTAGTTGGAGCTGAAGACGCTATATTCAATAAACCTGAGAATTCCCGATTACACTTGAAGCCATTGTTTATTATGGGATATGTGAACGGAAAGCCGATATCAAAGATGATGGTGGATAGTGGGGCCGCTGTGAATCTCATGCCGTATTCTGTCTGTCGGAAGATTGGGAAATCTATGGAAGATTTGGTAAAGACCAATATGGTATTACACTACTAGAATTCTAACTTTTACCGAGTGTGCAAATACTGTCGGCCATTAGAAAATACCATAGGACATGTATATGGCCGAGTGTATACCGTCGGTAACTTCCCCTCGGCCACCCATGGTGGGTAATTCGTGCAATTACCGACGAAACCCTCGGGAATGAATTTAGCGACAGTTTTTAAAGCACTCGAAAAATGCATGGGTGAGTGACTTTAACTTATCGTCAGAAATAGAGAACACTCGAGAAAAGTATGAATAAGCAGCTTTAACACACCGACGGAAATGGGAAACACTGAAATATGGTGGAATAAATATGACCAAATTTAACGGATGAAATAGGAAAAATATTTTCCGATCAGGATGAAACTCTCTATACATACTTGAACTTTGACATCATTTTTTTCCCATTAAATCAAGTTAATTATAAATGTGTGTTGCATAGGATTCGAACCCATGACCTATTGAATAAAACTCTCCCACCTAGCCAACGCGTTGTCGGGAAAACCTCTGGAAGAGTGTGATTTCATCAGTTTTAGTAAGTCTGGCTTTAAGCCGACGACACTGGAAGCATAGTCAGTAACTCAAGGACACGAGGGTTTTTTATGGGAACCGCGGCTCTAGAGGAAATCGAGTATAAGATGGGCCAAGGTTTTATATCGGCTGATGAACTTGAAAAGGTCGATATTGGAACAGACGGTAAAGAAAGGCCCACTTACATTAGTAAACAGTTGCCGCGGGAATATAAAGATCGGCTTATTCAAATTCTGAAGGATCGGGTTGATTGCTTCGCTTGGGAATATCATGAGATGCCTGGTCTAAGCCGATCTATTGTTGAACATAAAATTAAAATGAAACCAGGATTTCGGCCAGTGAAACAAGCACCAAGGAGAATTAGTTGGAAGATTTATGATCAAGTAAAGGCTGAAATTCAAAGATTGCTAGATGCAAAGTTTATTCGGCCATGCAAATATGCCGGCTGGATTTCTAATATTGTGCCAGTTGAAAAGAAAGATTCTGATAAGATTCGGGTGTGTATTGATTTTTGAGACTTGAACAAGGCAACGTATAAAGATGAATATCCGATGCCGATTGCGGATCGATTGATTGATGCTGCTTCAAGCAATCGGATTATCAGTTTCTTGGATGGTAATGCTGGTTACAATCAATTTTTTATGGCTGAAGAAGATGTGAACAAGACTGCATTTAGATGTCCTGGATCTATCGGCCTATTTGAGTGGTTCGTGATGACTTTTGGGCTGATTAGTGCTGGGGCTACTTATCAAAGAGGGATGAACTTGATTTGCCATGATTTAATTGGTAAATTGGTTGAGATTTATATTGATGATGTCGTAATCAAATCTTAAGAAGAAGAACAACGCTTGGCTGATATCGTGACCATGTTGGATCGATTTTGAAAATATGGCATGAGGATGAATCCAAAGAAATGTGCTTTCGGAGTATCGGCCGACAAGTTCTTAGGGTTTATGGTGCACGAGAGAGGAATTGAAGTACATCTCGATAGGGTAAAGGCAATTCTGAACACTAGACCTCCAGATTCAAAAGTTCGCCTACAAGAGCTGATTGGTAAGATTAACTATTTAAGATTTATTTCAAATTTATCGGAAAGAATCATCCCATTTTCTCCGTTGCTTAAGTTAAAAAATTCCGATAAGTTTGTTTGGGGGCCAGAGCAGCAGAAAGCATTTGATAATATCAAGGAATACTTGATCAATCCACCTGTTCTGGTTGCCCCTGAAGAAAATTTGTCCTTTAAGTTGTATCTATCGGTATCAGAAAAGACAATAGGGGCAGTTCTGGTCCAGGAGATAGATGGAAAGGAGCATGCAATTTTTTTATCTAAGCAGGAAATTGCTGGATCCAGAAACCCGATACACAGTGGTGGAAAGGTATTGCCTTTGTTTATACTTTTCTTGCACTAAGTTGAGGCATTATTTGTTGGGTGCTGAATGCAAAGTGGTTTGCCAAACCGATGTGGTCAAGTACATGCTTAATGCTCCAATTATCAAAGGACATCTCGGGAAATGGACATATACTCTCATTGAGTTTGATTTAACGTACGAATCTCCAAAAGCCGTCAAGGGGCAGGTATTAACCGATTTCATTACACACCATCAAGGCATTAATTTGTCGGTACTGTTGCCATGGGTGATGTTCTTTGATGGATCAGTTTGTGAAAAGGGATGTGGAATCGGTATTTTTATAGTATCCCCTGGTGGTGTCTCTTACCGATTCAGTGTTACCGTGGACTTTGGATTGACCAACAATCAGGTAGAATATGAAGCTTTGATTCAAGGGTTGGAGTGGTTGATTCAAGTTGGAGATGTTGCTGTAGAGGTTTATGGAGATTCACAGCTAGTGGTTTTCCAGATGATCGGTAAATATGAGTGTCATAGTGAACTGCTTCGGGAGTATTTGGAAAGGGCTTCAGATTTGGCCAAACATTTCAGTATATTCACAATTCAGCATGTTCCGAGGGAACAGAATTGTGAGGCCAATGAATTAGCTCAAGAAGCGTTAGGATATAAATTACCGATTATGGAGTTGGAGATTGTTCCAAGTGAAAATTCGATACCGATGGGATGGCAGGCAAAAATTATCGGTTATCTTAAAGATCCTCAAGGCAAGACCGATAGAAAGCTCAAGAGAAAAGCTCAAAGGTATGTATTGATCAATGACAAGCTATATTATCGGAGTTTTGATGGGTTATTACTCAAGTGCCTGAATGAAGAGGACGCTAAAGTTGCAATCGGAGAAATTCACGAAGGGCTTTGTGGGACACATCTGTCGGCATATAAGATGAGATGGATGTTGAAGCGTGTAGGATTTTTCTGACCAACGATGGTTGAAGATTGTTTCAAATATTATAAAGGCTGCAAAGACTGTCAGAAATTTGGAAACATTCAGCATGCGCCGGCATCTATCTTGCATCCGATTGTGAAGCCGTGGCCATTTCGAGGATGGGGAATTGATATGATCGGAGAAATATTTCTTTCTTCGTCCAAGGGACATCAGTATATATTAGTGGCTACAGATTATTTTACTAAATTGGTGGAAGCTGTGCCATTAAAGAAAGTGACAGCCGCTGAAGCAATCGACTTTGTTAGAGAGCATATAATTTACCGATTTAGTATTCCTCAAACGATCACTACAGATCAAGGATCGGTATTTATGTCAGAGGCATTTCATGATTATGTTCAAAGCTTGGGAATTACGACGATCAACTCCTCGCCATATTATGCTCAAGCCAACGGCCAAGCGGAATCTTCTAATAAAAGTGCTATAAAGCTGATTAAGAGAAAAATCGATGAAAGGCCGCGTGGTTGGCATAATACTTTGGCAGATGCGCTATGAGCGTATCGGATTGCTAAGCATGGAGCTACCAATGTGTCACCTTTCGAGTTGGTTTATGGCAAGGAGGTTGTTTTACCAGTTGAAGTTATTGTCGGATCTACAAGGATTGAGGAACAAAATAGTGTAAAAACCGACGATTACAAAAATCTGATGGTGGATAAGCTGGATAATATGGTAGCAATTCGGTTAAAGGCTTTGGAGCATAATTTTTTTGAAAGATAGGCGAGCTGCCCAATTCATTCAAAGGAGAAGCAAGAACAAACACAGTTCAGTAACACCAGAACAAACACCACCCCGACACCCGGCTAGACTAGCACTAGATCATTCTTAATTTTAATGAGTACATCGTCCGGCCAACAATCCTCATCGCGGAAAACCCTGGCATTCCGCTCTTTCCAAATGTTCCAACAGATGGTAATGATGATACCATCTTCAATGCGCCTGACGACCTTGCCTCCCGTCTGCCGATCCCACCAGTGGCCAATCGAAGGGAGTGTTGGGCTGTCCACCTTGGAATAGCAAAGAAGTGGTGCCAATGCACTCCAAATTTGCCTCACAAAGGCACACTCCCAAAACAGGTGCTTATGACTTTCTTCGCTATCACTGCAAAGGACACAAATAACGTTGCATGGCCACCCTCTAGCGGATAGACGATCCGCGGTATACAACCTCTCACGGATCAAAAGCCAGAAGAAGAAACGACACTTTCTCTGCACCTTTGCTTTCCAAATACGAGCAAAGTCATGGTTGTGCGTAGAACCGATGAACTGCAAGGAGTACGCCGATTTTGCAAAGTAAATCCCTGAAGCTGTGAATTTCCAGCGGACAGTGTCTGAGGTGCCTGGCTGAAGGATGAGTCGATTCATGGCTGACCAAAGAGTGATGAACTCCTGAACCTGCTCCACGGTGGAGATGTTCCTCAGGGGAAGCATCCACCGACCATCACTAAGCGCCTCCCGCAGGGAGATATCATCCCTTCTAATAAGCCTGTAGCAACTAGGTGCAACCTCACTTGGGGAAGAGCCCTGCAACCAAGGTGATGTCCAAGAGGAGGCCGTGGATCCATCGCCCAAGGTGAGCTCCGTGGCCGCTCTAAACAGCGCGATATCCGTCGGCGAGAAGGAAAGCAAAGAACCGACCCAAGGTTTTTGCGGGGAATGCCAAATACGCCAAAGCCAACGTAGACGCAAAGCCCTACCAAACCGGGCAATATCCTTGACGCCCAGCCCCCTAGCTCTTTTGGCCTACAAACTGTTGCCCAACTTACCAAGCATTTACTGCCAGCACATGCTTCGCCTCCACTCCAAAGGAAAGCTCTCCTAATTTTGTCAATCTTCCTGGTTGCCGAAGCAGACAGCTCAAAGACCATGATGTGGTAGACCGTCATTGAAGTGAACACTGAGTTCACAAGGACCAGTCGCCCTTCTTTGGAGCGAAGCTTGGCCTTCCAAGTCGCCAATCTGCGCCTGACCTTTTCAATGAGAACTATTTCCTCTAGCTTCTTGATTTTAGTGGGCTTCAGAGGCAGGCCAAGGTAGCTACAAGGGAAATGTTTAATCTGCGCTGGGAATTTGAATGTGATAAGCAGAGAGTTGCCAGACACTATAATAAGAAGGTTGTGCCGAAAACTTTTGAAGTAGGAGATCTTGTGTGGAAAACGTTTTTACCGATTGGTTCAAGGGATCGTAAGTACGGAAAGTGGTCACCAAATTGGGAAGGACCGTTCAAAATCAATCGGATTATTCCGGGAAACGCATATATTTTAGAGACGCTTGAAGGGCAAGTTTTTGGTAAAGTGATTAATGCTAAATATTTGAAAAGGTATTATCCAAGTGTTTGGATTGGAGCTTGAATATAGAAGTTTATAAAAGCCGATTTTAAGTAAATCGCCTATAGTTCAAAAGTCGATAAACGCTTGGATCGAATTGATGTTAGTATTTCACTCAACTCGTTGCTGTTGAGTAAAAGCCGATTCTTATGAATCGCCTATAGATGCAAATATTGATGAAAACAAGGGAATTTGCATAAAGGAAATAAAATTATTGCAAAGGCACGAAGGCCTTGAATGTTTTGCGCCCAACAGGCGAAGTGTTTGTCGGCCAAATTGCCGATCCATCCATAGAACAATGTTTAAGTTTTGGCTCGCAGGCCAATCATTCACAAAATTGGAAAAAAGCTGCGACGGCATCGGCGATCGTGTCATGGATCTGATTGACAGTGGCGGTGTCTTCTTCGGTTGATCCGGGCACGATCGGGATTTTCTTCTTGGCTTCTAGCACTGCTAGTCCGCAGGCCTTCACGATCCTGTGTTGCTCCTTGAAAGCCGATTTAGACTCTTCAAAGCCTGAGCGAGCGGACGTTTCGGCTTTCTTAGCTTTCTCTAGTTCTTGTTCCAAGGTTTTGACCATTGAAACTGTTTTGGAGGCAGCAGCCTTTGCCGATTCGACCTCCTGCTTCAGCCCAAGGAGTTTGTCGTTTTGAGCGTTGGCATCCTGGATCAGGGCTTTCAACTCCGCTTCAGCATCTTTAAGAGCTTCCCTCTGATGGAGCCGATCCAGTGCAGCCTCGAAATCGGCTTTCTTCTCCCCAATAGGCAGCAATTTTTGGATGGTTGGGACCACCTGCTCTAGGATAATTTTTTTGATAGAATCTGCTGTCTTCCGTACGGCAGATGGATTGGCCAGAAAAGCCGATTCGTTGCCAACTAGCTCCCACATCTGCTTCAGCTTTGCAGGGGTACCCGGGAGAAATCGATTAGTCCTGGTTGGCTCTGCGGCAGGTGGCTCAGCAGCGGCGGCTGGAGGAGATGGAGTCCTGATCGGAGAGGAGAGTATTTCCAGATCGTCATCGTCCACCCAGTCCATGCTTGATGGATCGAAATTAGGCTCGTCGGTTTTTGCCCCATCGTATGTGATCACCTGCGTGGATACTACTGTTACCCGAACCTGCGGGGTAGAAACATATACTGAAGAAAAGAAATTTTGAAGGTTACAAAGGATCGGAAATATAAATTTTCATAAATCGAGTTAAGAAATTGCCGATTACGTCTTGGCGGTTGAAGGCTGGTGGCGTCTGTGATGCTGGCGGCAGAGCAGGGGTGACATCTTTTTTCTTCTGGATGGAAGGAGTGTCCTAAAATTAAAATTCCGATAAGATGAAGACCGAAGAGAGGTTGTGGAAATTTGAGAAAAATAAGTGCTTACTGTGTCACATACAGACTCCGTGCTATCGGGTGTACGCACCTTTTGCGGTCTTGGCCTTTTAGTTGCCAATTTCTTCTTCTGGCAGGCGTCACCGTCGGATCTCCCTGTTGATCAAGAGTGAGTAAGAAATCGGATTTTTACGGAAATCTTTATCATAAGCCGATTGTACCTCTCTTCTTTGGTTGTTGGGAGGATCCTTGGGTAAAGGCCGACGCAGACTTGGCCGTCGAGTGGAGGCGTCCGGCTTCCTCCCCAACGAGCTTAGACCTGGGGCACTTGTCTCCGCTCTGTAAAGAAAATAATACCAGGTTAGTTATCGGAAAAGGAATGGTATGAGTTAGTAAACCCTAGTTATCAGAAAAGGAATGGTATGAGTTAGTAAATAATACCAGGTTAGTTATCGGAAGAGGGGCCTGACTCAGAAAGGTTTTCTTCTCCATCGTTGCCAGAATTATCTTCATCATCGGAATTATCAGAATCGGTATTTTCCTTACTGCTATCCTCCGATTCTGATGAAGATTCTTCTATACCAGCAATTTTTGGTCAGTTGGGTTTGTAAACTTCTTTCTTGCCAGTGAATTTTTCGATTAAGGCTATAGCTCCACCTTTAGTGGCATAGATGTTCTTGGCGATAGAATTCCACCAAGTTCTGAATCTTGGAGAAGTTGCAGCCCACATGTGGAGTTCTATCGGCATTTCAAAATCAATGTGTGCAGCGGCTAGAATTCCGTATGCCGATTGAGAATTAAGGTCTTCTCTTGCATTTAGCTGGCGGTAGATGAATAAATCAGGAACATCTTGACCTAAATTGAACTGCCGAGCGAATACTGCAGGGTGATAAAACTCAAACGAGGGTTTTCTGATATGAGTTCTCGTGCTGAGGATGGCAAAGAAGATGCCTGGAGAAATGAACTCTTTAAATACCGATAATACTTCGCCTCGTACGGTGGCAGAGAAACAGAAAAAGAAGGGAACTGCATATCTGTCCAAGTCAGTATACGGATTAAAATGCTCTGGACCATATTCCGATTCAGATATGGTGAAAAATGCAGCCAGAGAGCGGGAGAAGTCCTCTTGATTCAGGCGCCTTCTGTTACAATTAACAGAGGCCATTTCTTCATAGGATCTACAAGGGCGTTCAGTGCCATCGGTTTCTTCTTCATTCGAAAATTTTATATTAAAATCAAGTTGCTCTAAGGAGTTGTATATGTGAAGCTTCAAGAATAAACAAATAAACCAGAAAGGGCCACCCAGGTTTCCAACTGAATAATCGGATTTTTTGGAGCAGAGGCTTTCTCTGATCTCATGCATCATCCGATAGGTGGCTCCTAGAAGGTATTTGCCAATTGCTAGCTTCTGTCCTATCACTAGTGCTTCGGCTACTCCTTGATATACTTTACTGGGGCTGAGAGATTGACCGCAGAAAAAGAATCTGTCTAGCCACATATTCAAAAAGGCGATGTGTTCTTCATCTTCAACGTCGCCAGTTTTTGATGAGTGCTAATATAGCGCTGCCATCCGAAGTTCTTTTCAGGAACTAGCTTGAGGGTTGCAGGTAGGTCGAAAGCCGATACCATTTCTCCATCGGGACTAAGACCGGTGAACATTGCTACGTCCAAGAGTGTAGGGCTTATTAGTCCTGTTGGGAAGAGGAAAGCGTTGGCTGTGTCGCACCAGAAGTATGCCGATGCTGCCATGAAAGGTTCATTTCTTGGAGGGGGATGCAAGGAAAGGAGGATAGCGTCGGAAATCCCTAACTCGTTCCACTGATCTTTTTCTGGCTATAGATCCGAGCGAGCTAATCCTTATATCCCTTGATCGGGCTAGGCCAGGAGCGGAATGCCGATTTCCAACTATTCATGTTCAGCTCATCGGCAAATAACGGAAGCCTCGCTACGGAATGATCTATGAAAACCGATGGATCGTTTTCTCCTATCGGACCCAAGGAATATAAAGTCTCAGTATCGGAACAGCGAAATAGACCTGAGACATATTTGTCGATTGGGACTTGTGAAGAGAAGGCTGTGCGCTGGGAGGTCCTCAAAGCTCTAGGAATGCGATGCGGGAGGCTTGTGCGTAGAAGAATGGGTGAAAATGACAGCGAGTGGCTGCCTATTTATAGGTGTGGTAAAATTAGGGTTTTTAACGGAGGATGCGGCGCTACTGTTACGGCCCATGTTGCGTACTGGGCTGCCACGTGTTTCCATAATGGGCCAAAAGTGAGAAACGCCAGGGTAAAACTGTGAATTCTTTTAAGACAAGTTGGAAGGAAAATCCGATTTTTAGGTAAAAGTTCAACAAATGAGAAAATTCCATTGCCAAACTTAGGGGCATATGTTGACACCCAAATTTGGCTAGGAAAATCGGATATTAGACAGCAGTTAATGTCATCGGAATTATTGGGCCGAATCGGAAAATGGGCTTCGTTGACAAAAGAAAGAAGCGTTTAGGAAGATTCCGATAGTTACAACACTCCGGAAGAATTACGCTCTGATCAGAAGATATCCTCCACAACTCGGTAAATTAGGTTGTGTCGGTTTCGGTTTTGTAATAGTATAAATAGGGTCCCAAGTCTCATGAAAACGATATACGACATACACAAAACACAAACACTCTTTTCGAATCCGATCGATTTCGTCGAAAGGCTTCAACTCGCAGGTAGAGCTATCTCGATGGAATAATCGATTCTCTTCTTGTAACCCGTATACATGGCTGTATCAGATTGATCTCATGTATACAAAGCGTGTTAGACTGTCTCGGGATTTACAGATCTTTAACATGTTCCTGCATGTTACACTGTCTCGTTCAATCGATCTGTAATATGTATTTACCTTGCAATGCCGATTGTAAATTATCTTATATGCTTTTCCTAAATCCGATGTATGCAACTGCCTCGTTTAATCGATCTTGCGTATTCTTGTTCTAGGAATTTGCACGTTTGCATTATTTACCGATTACCATTGTATTTATCTATAAATAGTTCTGAACCTTTAATCGGTTTATGAGTTTATACCTGGATTTAGATTTGAATATTGTCTTTGCTTGACCAATCTATTTAATCTATTCCTTGATTCAATCTGATAAACTTGATTTAAAGATTTAGAATAATTTTATCTAGAAAATAACAAAAAGAGATGGAAGAAAATCATGTTTTGATCTTTATTCATATTTGCTGCTCTATCGGACATTAAGCTGATAGAATAATAATCGGATTCTTTAAAGCCGATTATTAGAAACCTGATCTGGCTGTTTCCTAAAGCCGATTAGGGCTCTGTCGCTAACTATTTTCTCCTTGTCAATTTATAGGTCAAATTGACTGGCACGTTTGGTTCTTAGTTGCGACGCAAGCCCAGACTTGATGCTTCTGCACGTGTGTTCGCGAAGATCTAACTTTCGTGTCAACAGATGCGTGACCACAACGAGCCGCCAGAAGATGCCTGCACCAAAGAGAAGACGCAGCCGCCACCACCAAGCGAGGCCACCCAAGACACCACCTCCGCTGAGCCGAGCCTGCCAAAGCCTTGAAGACGAAGCCTTCAACAAGGGAACGACACCAAGCACGCCGCTATCGCCTGATCAGAAGAATCGGGTTTGCACCCCAAGGCTTCAACAGGAAGGGGGACGCACACGACGATGCTTCCAACGAGGGGAGCAACACCAAAAACGGTGTCGCCATCGCCGACCCGAACGGGCTAGGTTTTCACCTGGCGTGCCTCCCAAGGACACTAAGACAAGAGGTAAGTGCGCAGGCTAAGAGCCACCAGCCAAACCAAGCCCCCACGAAGCCCGCGCCGTCGTGCTCCAGCCACCGCCACCCAGGCAAGCCTCCTCGACGCCATGTCGGTTCCACAAGGAGAGAAGGGAACAACACACGGCATAGGGAGGAAGATCTGTAAGGGCGGGGGGCCAAAGCAACGCCGAGCAGCACACCGACGGCACGCGAAAGACGGAGACGAGGAGAGGAGGCCGAGGACGACACCCCGGGGCAGGCGTGCTCCAAGGAAGCCGGATCCAGGCTGCCAACACCAAATCTGGGCTCCCCCCGGCCGGATCTGGGCGCCGCGCAGGCGGGCGCTCCCCACAGCGGCGCAAGCGCCCCGCCTACTGCGGCTAACCACGCGCGGGCGTGGGACGCGCCGGCGACCCTCGCCACCACGACGCCGACCACGCATCACTCACGTACCTTGAGGCTAAGGGAGTAGAGAGCGAGCGAGTCGAGCGCGGTGACATTGAGGTGGAGGACGGCGAGCCGGAGCGCCTGCAGGCTGGCGACCATCTAGAGCAGCTGCCTCGGCCACCGCGGCGCCACCACCCGCACCGTGTGTGCCCCGGCCACCCCCGCGCGGCACTCCGCGCCGCCGCCGCCGCCAGTGTCGCGCCACCACTTGCGGGCGCCGCGCCAAGACCTGCTTCGGGAGGAGGAGAGAGAGGGTGGGGGAGGAGGAGGGGGCCGCCGGTCGGCAGCGGCGGCGGCGCTAGGGTTTGAGGGGGCTCGAGGTAGGGAGGTGTGTCACCCCCGAGCTGCCCCCCAGGGACGACGTGAGGGCCGTGTTGGACGATAACTCTCACAATTTTTTTACGCCATATAATTTAATCAAAATACACACTTGTGATTCAATTTAGGCCGGACCGGCCCGAGCACAGTCCATATAGTTGGACTATGCCGAACGGTGTACCATGCCTCATGCGAGGTTCAACACGACCTGACATTCGATCAGGCTATGCCAGTCTAACCCATTTTTCTTTGTATGATGCCATGTTTTAAACCTATGAATTTATATCGTGTTCGGAGCAATAAAAATACTCAACCCAATTTACAGCTCCAGTAATGAATCTGATGATGGATGAATTCATGCTATTCTTCGAACCAAATAAACAATTGATCAATTTATCATCTAATTCCTCGAACCAAAGGTTCCTTAGTTCGTCATTATATCTTACCGTAGCTACTGGCATGAACGGGCTCAGCCTGCCGGTCGTTGGATTCCCAAGCTCTTTGTCCGATGCCATGCCACCGGCCGGCCGCAGCGCGTTCGTCCACGCTCCATGCATGCCCGCCGGCCGATGACGGCGGCGGGGCCGTCCGGCCGGCCGGTGCGCATTCATGCCGTCTTCAACCCCCCACCTGACCACCTCTCCCCGTCGTACGCGCGCACAGTGACCGCCATGCACGTACGACCGATAGGGAGAGAGCGCGCAGAGCGGCATGCATGGCGTACGTTCAACAGCAAGGCAAGCAAGCTCTTTCTGCTCAGGCGGTGAGCGACGCTGGGACGCCTCAGCTACCTCGCTCCCGTGCGGGCTTCGCCTTG
Organism: Raddia distichophylla; assembly: GCA_005191435.1. Taxonomy (NCBI): domain Eukaryota; kingdom Viridiplantae; phylum Streptophyta; class Magnoliopsida; order Poales; family Poaceae; genus Raddia; species Raddia distichophylla. The sequence goes on from SPJY01013201.1 coordinate 161,457, forward strand.
GCTGCAGGCGTACGTCGTGTCACCGCCGATCGATCGACCGATCAGCTGCTGCTGCTTCTGCTGCCGCCACCACTGCAGGCCTGCACTCACTCGCACACACACACATCGCAATGAATCCAGGGGCTCAGGGCTCGTGGGGTTGGCAGGCTGCAGGCATCGGTTTCTGCCCCAGGAGGTGGCTACTGGCTAGTGCCTACTGGCCTCTCCATGGCTTGCCGGTGGACGCCAAAGGCCACTCTGGTTAGTGCATTGCCATTGCCGGCAGTACGCCCTGCACATGCCACAAATTCCGAATGCGTCTGGCAGGCGCGCGCGCGGCGACGGTGGCCAGCGCGGCGCCTGCTCGATCTCCTGCGCATCAAAGGCGCGCGGGGATCGATCAGGTGGCTGCGCGCGATTACCTGCCGATATCGCTGACAACTTGACGTGTGCGTGTGTGTTGTGTGTGCTGAATTTTGAAGGGACGGTGGTTGGTTTGCTGCTTGATGAGCGCTGGCAGCGGCAGCGGCAGCGGCAGCGCTAGCTCAGCCGCAGAGGTGATCAGTGACCAACGGATCGAGCAATGCTCCGCGAGATATGCTACTGTGCATCTGAATGACTGAATGAATGGCGTTGCTACTGTAGCCTGTACAGGTGTTTTTAAGCTCTTTCACAATGCATCACGAGAAGATGTATAATATTGTGATATTATTGTTGGAATTTGGCCCATAGCCAATAGCCCCATTCATGAAAAATGCTAAAGCATATAAAACTTTAGTACCACCTTGCTAGTTGGTAGGTAATATACCAACTTATAAGGAAGAGCTTCCACCTCCCCTTGTCATAAGGCACATGGGGAGTGGAAGTATATTTGCTAGAGTCACACGTACGCGCGTGATTACGCGATTTATCGTGTTTTACCGCCGTGGATTAAATCCTGGCGCACGAATCTCCTTTTTATTTTGGGTTTAGCCGCTACAAGGTAACTCCTCGCGCCCGATTTTTGTGGATCGAACAAATGGTTCGCAACGTGCGCGCGTGGCGTGCAACGTGCGTCCATTCTGCGTAGGGAGGCGGTTACGATTTCGAGGATAAATCTTCGGGAGACGTCCAGGAGACTTCACTCGTTTGAACAAACGGTTCGCAACCTGCGCGCGTGGCGTGCAACGGGCGTCCGTTCTGCGTGGGGAGGCGATTACGATTTCGAGGATAAATCTCCAGGGGACGTCAGGAGACTTCACTCGTTTTCTCTCGCATTTCCATTTGATGTGTTGAGTCTTTGCGCGACCTCGTTCCTCGTCAACCTTCCTCTCTGCGTGCACTTGGAGGAGGGAGAGCGGGATCTCCGATCCGGTTGCTGCCGTGAGACCTGCACGGGAGGGCGGCAATTAGGTTTCTGGGCAGCGCATTTGCGCGACCGCTCACGCCGACGAACCTCGACTACTTCCTCTACGGCTGAACGTTTCCTCTTCGTCAATCCCTATGTAAGTTTTCTCCTCTAACTCTAGTAGCCGCGAGTGCGGCCAGGGTTTCGTTTGATCGCAAGTATGAATTGTTTGTTGTGTGTTTGCTTGATTATTCATCTGGCATGCCTTATAATTAATTTTGGAATAGATATAATGTCTATATTTCCAACAATTATGTGCATACCTTTTCTTTTAAAGTAATGGAAGTATAGCTTTTTGAACACGCGCCAACCACAAATGTGGACACGGCCACTACAATTAGTGTAGACTTAGTAACCATTTAATTAGAATAATCGTATTGCTATTGTCGTATAATCTAAACATTAACGTTAGATCATGAGAAATGAAGGGCTCTGTTTAGTTTAATTTAATATAAAGAGAACCTTTTGCCAATAATTAAATACAGGACTTTTCTAAAGTAGTAGTGTATTTTTTAAAAGCATTAGCTAGAATATAGCTACCTCAAAGCTAAAATAATACATATTTTTTTTTCAAATAATCATCAAGATCCATGCTTTGATAATGATGGTGACGGTTACGATGAGGGAAAATAGGGTTAGAGTTCATTGTTCCTAGCTTATAGAGGGAGGCATCACGACCTCTGTTGGTCTATGCCACATGATGCTATAGGTCGTGGGTCCCATCCTATCGAGGGAAACTACATTGTGCTACCCATATTACCTTGGGCCGAGCCTTTATCGAACCCCCCTTAAAGAATTGACAAATAGCGAAGGAGTGCTCACTCTTTTAAGGTCAACTCACCATTAGTATAATAGGTGAGATTATCATCATAACCCATAGGCATATGCTAGTCGGCACACTCCTGTCAATAGGAATATAGACCCAATATCAATTGCCATAACACCACAAGTACATGCTTGGATACTGACTATAGGACAGAACCAATTAAGGGGAACCACCTTGGGTAGGCAATATAGTCTAAAGCCAAGCCTCCATCAGACGCTCCCCTTCCTCCCCAACAAAAAAAATCTAGGCTAACTAGGAGACATATGTGAGGTGGGATAATCAACATAACCCTTAGACATATGCTACTTTTGACATTTACAACTAATAGGGTCTTAGATCTAATACCAATTGTCACAAACCCTGTATAGTTATGCCATGTTAGACTACAGGTTGTGGCCCATTATCCCATCAAGTAAAACCACCTTGGGTTGTTGATACAACATGGGCTAAGGCTCCATTTGGCTCCCAAATTACTAGTCCATTTGATTGAGGAGTGCTCACCCATTTAAGGCGGCTTTTACATCCATTGATATGCAAGGTGAGACAATCAACATACCTCTTAGGTACACACATGTCCTCATAGGAGGCTAGCGGAAAGGTAGAGATTTTCAATGTCGATTCCATAGCCGTCAGGTTGGCAGAAGGCAATGGATGGGATCGATGGAAGAATCGATGGAATTAGAGATATTAGGACATGATAGATGGACAAAGTCAAATATTGTAGCTCCATAATCGTAGACAATTAAGGATGGAAAATTGGATGGAGACTTAGTGAAGAGGTGCAAGAATGCATATATGATCTGGTGTTGGGGAACCGATCATTGAAACCTGCTGGTGCGAGAGGAACAATTATGGGGGGAGGGAGTATGAGCGCTACCGGCGGAAGAGATGACCAAGGTGGTAATTAACAGGCTGAGCAGGAGGGAGGGTGATAGCTAGGGAGGATAGGGCTTAGGTTTTGCGGATGGGAGTTTACATATGCCAAAGCGATAGATCTAAACCTATAGATATAAAATCTAATGGTTTTAAAAATTGACCATGTGTTCATAGAAAAAGAGAGAAGATGCCCACAATATAAATAACCTATTTTCTTTTTAATCTACAAGAATTCTTTTTCCACATATCATGAATGTACTTTGGTTCACATAAGCACTCAAAGAGTCAAAGATCCTCACACTGCATCCATCTTCCTCCTCATTTTTTTTTGTTGCAATAGGCCATCTATTTCTATTCATTTTTTCCACTCACTTGCCCCCTTTCTTCTCCACTAGCTTGCCCTTTGTCCAACACAAGCATGCTCCTCCTTTGGACATGCCAGGGTTTCCATAGTCAGAAGGAAAGAATGGGTTTAGGGGAATGAAGATAAATGGAGAAAGTTTTAGCAAACTATATGTGATTGGTAGAAGAGACAGATGCACATTTTTCTACAAGATCCAATAGCCCCAATTTGCTTTCGAAATAGAATCCCCACAAGTATATGTTTCCCATGCACGTTGAATACCATTGAATCTCACATTATGATCAATGTTACATCTTTATCTGATATTTTACAAAATATCCCTCAAGTTCTATTCCAACTCGTCTTCTTGTGTACTCTTGCAATCTATTTCTTTTGTTAAAAAGAACTTCCATTTTACATTCATAACGTTTGCGATTGAAAAGTAAGAATTAGATTGGGAAATAAGAATGCGAAATAAATTGTAAAGATAGAAAAAATAGAAAGAAGAGGGAATAATTGGATTTATTACGAGAATTTCATAACCATCATCTCTACACTACTTGTCAAATAGACAAAATTAGAAGGTCCTTCCTGTGGTAAGGTAAGAACCTTGGAAGGAAGTACAACTTGGTAAGATGGAAGGATGTTGGGGATCTACTATCTATATAAATCAGAGTTAAACAGAGCCACCACATTAATCCTAAAATCCTAGAAATTTCCATGTTAATCGAAAAATAGTAGAAATTCTCACGTTAATCATAGAAAAAGAAAAAATCTACATCGTTGAATATGAATATTATTATGTAAATCTAGCGGTCAATATTAACCTCTATAACAAACTACTAACGGCCGATCCGCGCGCGCACCACGATCCAACGGCCAACCGCGGCGCCTGCACGTTTGGCCGGCGCGCAGGCACCTGCGAAATAGCACGGCCTTTAAGAATAAGAGAGACTTTAATGTTGACAACCGCCCTCATCTTTTAGAGCAACTCCAACTCCCCCTCTATATTTCCCCTCTAAAACACTATTAGCGTCCCTTCTATTCATCCCTCTAAAATTTCTTCACAAATTACACTATCCACTAAAAGATTACTTCCTTTCAGCAGTCACTCTATTTCTACTACAGTATTATAGGGAGCCACCTGAATTTGCTCTTATACTGGAAGTACATAATGTTTGGGTCTCAATTGCCAGGAAAAGAATTGCCACATTTAGCGCATCACTAACCTAGTAACCTATTCGCCAGAGATGCCGGTGCTATTTTCTATTGCGGCAGCTCGAGGTCCGGCAAAAATTAGAAAAACTTGAACTGGCTGCCATTAACGACTGCCATGCGTGTTCCCGCGTTCTTCTTGCACATGCATTCCAAAGCTGCCAACCATTGATCGATCATTCTCGTCGCAATTCGTTTCTCCTTGTCACAGGTCAGAGACTCGATCCCAAGATTTGATTTTGTTTTTCTCCCCTCTGTAAAGACGCTCGATCGGATCCGGGACATGGCCAAAAGGTGGCGATCAACCTCGCATTGACCTTAGCTTGCGTGCGGCCTCGATCGGATCGAGGCCGGCGGCGGAGCACAAAACGTCGGGCCGGGCACGGTGTGGGGATGACGTCCCTGCGGCAGTGGTGGCGGCGCGCCGCCGCGGCCGTGAAGGACAGGAGGAGCTTGCTGCTGGCGCGCGTGCGGCCGCGGAGGTCGTGGCACCACAAGGAGCTGGAGGCCGCCGTGATCCGCGCGACGAGCCACGAGGAGCGGTGGATGGACTACCGAAGCGCGGTGCGGGTGTTCAGGTGGGCGCGCACCTCGCCGGCGTTCGTGCGCCCCATCATGTGGGCGCTCGCGCGCCGCGCGCGGCGAACGCGGTGCTGGGCGGTGGCGGTCAAGGCGCTCATGGTCGCGCACGGCATCCTCCTCCGCTCCAGCCTCGCGCCCCCCGCCGCGCGCGCCGGCCGCGTCCCCTTCGAGCTCGCCGACTTCCGCGATCGCTCCTCACCGCCGGCTAAGTCCCTGGCCTTCTCCGCCTTCGTGCGCGCTTACTTCCGCTTCGTCGACTACCGCTCCCTCTTCGCCGCCCAAGACGATGGCACCGGCGCCGAAGACGACGACCTCGACCTCGACCGAATAACGAAGCTGCAGTTCCTGCTCGAGCTGCTGCTGCAAATCCGCCCGTACGGCGACGGCACGGAGGTACCCCTCGTCCTGGAGGCCATGGACTGCGCCCTCATCGAGATCTTCCAGGTGTACAGTGAGATATGCGCCGGCATCGCGCGGTTCCTCGCCGGCGTACCGGGGCTGGCGAGCCCGCGGCTGCGCAAGGCGACCGCCGGCGCGGGGGCGAAGGTGCTCTGGCGAGCGGCGGAGCAGAGCGCGCAGCTCTCGTCGTACTTCGACCTCTGCCGCGGCCTCGGCGTCGTCAACGCCCGCCGCCTCCCGGCCTTCGAGCTCGTGCAGGCCGCCGACGTCCGCGACCTCGAGCGCCTCCTCATGGGCACCGCCGCGGACGAGCCGGCGGCACCCATGCCAGCGCCGCCGTCGACCACAGCGGCGTGGACGACGGAGTGGGTGGCGTTCGACGATGACAAAGACCTCGCCGGCGCCGGCGCCAGCGTGGCGGGGGGCGGCCACTGGAACCCCTTCGTGGCAACGCCGTGGGGCGTCGGGGAAGGCTGGAACTTGATCGAGCCGTCCTGACCCGCCGCCGGCGGGGCCATGGCTCCACCTGTCAAAGCTCACCGGTTCTTGGATCCGTACACGTCACCTTGCTGGGCTAGAGACGATCGGTCTCTGCAGAAATTGTACTCTTTGTGAAATGTGAATAGACACACGTACGGCTTGTCTCAAGTCTCAACCGTCAAGTACTGGAGCTACTATTCGGCAAATTTGGTAGCTGTTCCTTCAGTTTACTGCTCAACATTTACATCTCCTGTCGCCCTGCCTGTTCATATTCATGAGTGGAACGACAGAATTGTACCTCATTTACCGAGTTTCTTAACGCAAATTTGGACCGAATTTGTTAAAACTTGGGGCCGACGGACGAATCATGCGACGTCTGCGCGTGCTGAGCGACCGGAAGAAGTCGGCCTGGCCCAACTGGGCTCGATAAGGCCTCCTAAATCCCAGGCCCAAAACTCCTCGTCGTCGTGGCCCTGTGGCCGTGGCAGGGCAGCAAGTAGCAACAGCACCCAGCCGCCGTCTCCCTGCTCGTCGCCGGCACGACGGCGAGTCGATGAGTGTCTCGTAGCGGCGGACGGCGGGTCGGCTCGGTGTCGTCAGTGTCAGGCGGACCATCTATAGGTCTTCGGCCTTCGCCGCCGGGAGGCGACGGCTTCTTTGGCTCCAGCCTGGAACCCTAACCCTCACCGCCCCCAACTCCAACTCCGGCGAAGGCGCTCCACGCGTCGAATGGCTGGCCCGGCCGGGAGCGCGCTGCCTCTCTACGCAGGTTTCCTCTGCCACGCTCGCTCATCGCCGCATTGATTTTTCCCACCTCCTTTCGTGGCCTAATAATCGCTTTCTTCCACCAATTCTCCCCAATTCCAGGCTCCTCTCTGCCTCCAAGGTTCACCCCGGCCGCCGTCCGCCTCCAGAAGAGACCTCCACTTCTCAAGGTCGTGATTCCAATGGCGCAGTGAAAGCTATCAAATTATACTGCCGTGTTCTTTCTCCTTTATGGGGCTTACTGACGCTAGCTGATTATGGCTTGCGGCTACAGGTCGCCGGGCCGCCGCCGCCGCCGCCGCCGCCGCCTCGTGCTCTCCGCCGGTCTGTTCCTGCCAGTGTGCAAAGATGCGCGGCTGCGTCGGGTCATGGGCGTCAGGAGCCCCGCACCAGTGGATACCAGTTTGATGACGACGAGCCCCTGTGGCTCGCGGTGGTCAGAGAAATCACTGCGTAAGCGCAGATTTTGCGCCCCTGTTACATGAATTGCTTTGATTAGCGTTATCGGGGGATGATTATGGGTTGGTTTTGATTTTTATCCATAGGGGTTTGAGGGGCTTGATATCCTTCTTGGCTGAGCAGCCAAAGCAATTGAAGCACCTGGAGTGGCCGGGCTTTCAGAACACGGTATGCTATTTGCATTTGGAAATTGTAATTCATGTGTATGCTTGGGTTTGTCGGGTATTATCTTTTAGACAATGTTTTGCATAATGTTATGTAGTGCCTGCATTTTAGGTTACGACAATAGGGACAAGGAATATGAACTTACAATGGTGTTTTGAGTTTGCAGTATACATGGGGTAAGGATGTGTGCCAAACTGCTAATTTCTGATGGCAGAGTGATTCAGTCGGTTGCTTGTAAGATTGGAGTGTAGAACTTACTGTACACAGTATTAACATGTTTATAAAATAAAAACTTCCATCTAAATGGTGAACGAAGCATGTATAACTTTCAACACTGGTACATATTATCTTCAACCAGCAAGAGTGATGTCAGTGAACATGTATTTACCTTCACCAAAGGGCTAAATTTTGTCCTTATCCTTATCCCCCGGTCTTTATTTTACCCAGTGTCAGTTCTCTGTGAACCTTCGTATTATCATGTCATGTCCTAAATGGAAGTGCACATTTTCCAGATGGCTGGTTCATATCTCCTTGCTATTTGGTTCAGTTTTTCACTTTTTTCTAATTCTTTTACCATGTCAGATAAGCACAGGAAGAGTTGTTTTTACATATTTTATGTTTTGGACATTTTATCTAGCTGACCATATTGGCCGCTATACAATTTTACTGCCTTAAGCTTCCTATATTGTTCAAATTGTGACACCATTTAAGGTATCTTTGGTCATACCTATGTTTAACCAAATCATCATGATTGGCAGTTCAAGACGGCTACGCTTACTCTCGTACTTGTAGCCATGTTCATTGTTGCGTTGTCTTCTGTTGATGCGGCCCTTTGCTACATATTGTCCTGGCTACTTCGGAAATCTGCATAAGTTACTGGTATGATACATGTTTCCTTTATTTTTACAACTTCCTGGTCCACAGTACACCTGGCCTAAAAATTCAGGCGCATTGTTCTCATATAAATGCAGAAGTTACTCCTGGGACATCTTCTTGGCATTCTATCTGTTGCCAGCATGGTCCCCGGAGCCTTCTTCATGTTATTCAGCTGAAGGAGTGATTACAAATTTACAATGCCTGATGTTGTATGCCATCAGATGATGTAATTTGTAAGGACCACTTGTTTCAGCGATACCGACCCATTGCTTCTCACCAAATTGAAGTGTTACCATTTGTCAAGTTGTTGAATTCACTGACAAGTAATTCATTGATCAGCAGGGGATATCTGGTTATTGCTTGACTCTGATAGAGCAGGGCAGCATAGTAGCAGCACTGCAGCAGGAATTCAAGCCCTCGTGTGATTGTACATCGTGCAGACCTGGCAAGCTATGTAGGAGTGTGGTGTTATGTAGATAGGAGCTAGTGGAAGGTGGCTGTTGTCACTGTGTACGATGCCATCCTGACAGAATTGAGAGCGCCTTAAGAAATGCTCTGCAACTGGTATTGATTTGTTGCAGATGTATTTTTTGAGGAAATGTTGCAGATGTATTGGTTAAGAAAGCAGAAAGAATGCAATGAGTAACCCACTTCCACAGTTTCCCTCCTATTTGATATCAGTAACTGTCCAGTTGACAGTTCCCCAAGAAATTTAAAACTCCTTGTGTTGTGATCAACTTCTTTTTTAATAAGTTTGAGCAGTCCATCTGCGAGAATACGATGAAATGAAGCTTTGTAGCGACGCATAAGCACGTTCTAAAGATCGGGTTGGGCTCGACCTTGTTCTTCCCGGTCATCCTTTTTTGTATATTTGAATTATCTCTGTGTTGGAAAGGCAAGAAAGCACATTTTAAATTTTCTTTATTTAATTTCTATCTCGATGAAACTTTTCATGGAGTACGTCAAAAGAAAAGTCAAACGACGCGGTTCGAGGACACTAGCTCGAAGATTTTGGGCCCCATTAATCCATACCAGCCTTCTAAGCCCAACATACAAGTTAGCTCCACCTTTCCGCATCCATCCTAAGGCCCAAACACTGTTGCACCACAGTACCAGTACTCACGTCACAGCCCACAGCCGCCTACAGCCCTAATTCACATCCGCACTTCCGCAGCCATCGCCGTCCGCCGTCCACGCACCGATCGCCGTCCGCCGTCCAGCCGCCCTCCTCCGCCACCAGGCACACCCTCCAAGCCGCCGCCGCCGCCCCCAGATTGCCATCTCCAGGTCGCCCCCCGCCTGTGTCGTTCCCCCAGCCATGGAGTCTTCTCTTGCTGGCGCTGGTTGGCGCAACTAGTGTGGGCACAGGCACGACGGTGAGCTCCAACGAAACACTCGATGTTCCATCGTTTACTAGTTCATGTTTTGACATTAGGTCATTCTTGAAGATGAGCCCGCAAAGACGCAATGAAGAGAACCCCTCGGAAGTATGGGAGCATTTTGAGGAAGTGGTCTCGGCGTTGTCACTGGGGCGTGGTGAAACAAATGCTCAGGTGCAAGGCATGCGGGAAGAAACTGACGAAGCGCAGCGGCGGCGGTACGTCGGCGGTGAAGCGGCATCTGGAAAGATGTGAGCTCCACAATGTGCAGGAGGCGCGGCTCAAGAGGCAGAAAATTCTGGGGTTCTCCTCGGCCATGGGAGGTGATATACTTCCTGTTGCTCCCTCTTCCAGTGGGTATGAATATGATCATGCCAAGATATGTAAGATTATGCCTATCATGATAGTTTAACCTTTTATTTTTAAAAGGAAAAAGTCCACTTTGCCTCCCTCAACAATTGTAAAAGTTTGGTTTTACCCCCTCAACTCTAAAATCGGACATCCAACCTTTCTCAACTATCAAAATCGGTCAAATTACCCCCTTCAACCAAAACCACCATGGTTTTGGATGACATGTCATCCTAGTCAGCATTTTTTCTATAAAATAATTTCACAAAATTTAATGAATTATAGAAAATTATAGGAAACTCAATAAAATCATATAAAAATACCAAAAAAATTTAGAAAAAATATGTAGAAACCAAATATTCAATAAAAGTATAATGTTTGTATTTGTAATTATATGCATTTTTTGGTTGAAGAGTATCTTTTATTGATTAAAAAAAAGAATTTAGGAAAATTTTGTTTCTAGAAAGTAATAAAAAAGCAAAAGGTAAGTATGCATTCGGAATGTTGAATTTAATTTTTAAAATTACAATTAAAAGGTCAAACTAACTTTGAATTTTAATTTAAAAAATATAAATTAAAAGGTAAAGCTAACGTCCCTATATTTCTTTAATTTTCTCCTTTTCCTATAAACCAGACTTATTTTCCATAAAAGCTCAAACTATTTAATCAATAAAAGATATCATAGGACAAATATATATTTTCATATAATTATGCACATAAAATTATAGTATTTGGATTCTATATAGTTTTCCAAATTGTTAGATATTTTTATTCTATATTTTGATATTTCTATGATTTTCTACAGTTTATTTGAATTTATTTTTTGAAAAAATTGGATGCCATATCATCTAAAACCATAGTGGTTTTGAGTGGAGGGAGTATTTTAACCGGAATTGATAGTTGAGAGTGGTTGGATGCCCAGTTTAGAGTTGAGATGGCAAAACCAAACTTTTGCAATAGTTGAAGGGGCAAAGTTGACTTTTTTCCTTTTTAAAATATTTTTTTTTGGTTTTTAAGCCCGGCCTGCCTGGGCTTGATCAAAAGGTCAGCTCGAATCCAGCTCTACCTTCTACAGGCTCTTTCTTTCATGATCTTATCTTCTGTCACGTTTCAACTGGTTTTTTTTTGAAAGAGAGAAGGAGAACTGTCGTCCTATTTCATTGATCAGTAGGAGAAAAAAAAAACCTGTGCAAGCATAAGATACAACATTTTATTGATCAGCAGGAGAAAATAAAAATAAAACCTATGCAAGCATGAGATACAACCACAGCGCTTCGCTATAATTCTGGCAGAAGCCGAACACACCTCCAGCCATCGCCAGAAACATCGTTTACAGAGGAGAAAGAATGAATGCAGCCCCACTGCTGCCACCTAGGCCGAAGGTTGAACAGAAGAAAAATACAAGGGAGGGAGAAGAGGACACATCACCGACACACACAACGACAAGCGACTCCTAGAGCAGCAGACCCAACGAAAGCCCAAAGCGCAAAACGGCAACCATGACGCCTCCAACAAGGTAGTGACGGGGAGAACGCACCGCCGTTACAAAACCGTTAGGGTTTTCACTCAGAACATGGGAAAGTACAAAAGGTGATGCCTACAACAAGGAAACGATACCAAAGATGACGCTAACACCAGCCTGAAAGGTTTTGGCCTGAAATATAAACCATAGGATGCACGGTGGTTCACCGTTCATGTGAAAAAAGAATGCACGTCCTTCTCGGTGTGCTTGCACAGCGAATAATAGGATGGTATCACAATGCCAGAGAAGCTAACGAATTGTGGCGACCATTTCGAAGTTCTCATCCCCGTTTATGATCATCATCTTCTCGTCACGTTCGTTCAGAATCCCGATGAACACATTCTACAATGCTTCTCACGTTCATCCAGAATCCAGATGGACACATTCTACAATATCTAGGATCACAAGCACCAGTCAACTGAATCCAAACATTTTTTTTCAATTTTTTTAAAACGAATTCATAGAAGGCAGCAGCTCATGTACTTCTTAGATTATATTCTGTTTTTTCCCCTGTTCACGAAATCAGTGTTCAAGAATCCAGTTGCACATTAGAAAAAGATGAGGATGCAACAAAAATACTGCCTGCAGAAGTATATTCTGTACATAGATTTCAAGCTAATGTTGTCACACACAGCCAATCACATAAATTATGATATGGTACAGGTGACTGCCCCCAAATCACTCTCTACACATCTTTCACCTAACTATCAATCTAGAGAGCCATCAACTCAAAACAACTCCAAACCCAAACCAGGTCAACCGATCCAATGCTTACTAGTCAATACCAGCTAAATACATGACATCGGTAATGTACATACAAATACAACTTCGTAATGTAGTGCTCAATTTACAATGCTGATTGCTTCAGACCAACAGATTGACCTGCCAGAAAAGTAAAAGAAACATACCACTTTAACCAACAGCAATAGCAATGCTCCAAGATTGTAAGATGGGTTAGAGTAAAATCAATAGTAACGTTCCAAGATTTTAAGAAGGAATGCATGAAAAGATCAAAATTGTACCGGTGGTACTGGATTTATCCCAGAGAAGGGGATTCTGGCTCAGAACCACTTATGGATGTAAATGTCGATAGCGAATCATCGCCGAAGTTCAACTGGGTAATTGATAACCTCCTTGAATCACCAAAGTACCTATTGTAGTGACCAGAATATGATCTGGGCGTCAAAAGCTCAGGAGTGGCACTGCCAAGGGATGATCGCCGAGGAGTTGGAGTCATCAGTCCATTTGGACGGTCCCTGTTTGTCTTTCTGTTGAAGCTGCCCGTCCTCTTTGGGCTTGGTTTTGAACCAAAAATGGCTTCTTTATCTTTAAGTAGGATACTCTCCAGCTTCTTTTGTTCCTGCAACATTGCAAGAGTGATGTTAAAAAGGCCAGAGTGCACAGGATTGCCTTTTAAATTAAGAAGGGCAATTTTAACAATTGCTACCCGGTATAGCCGTTTTTCCTCTTCCTTCTGCTCTCTGTTAAGTCTGTACTCTTCTAAAACAGTTACTAGGCGTCCCTGTTAAAAGCATATGAGAGTCCATGTATGGAAAAATAAAAAAGTATATATACTTGTGCTTATCAAAAAGCATACATACCCCATCATAGAGGAAGGGCTTATTTCTTGCATTTTCCCAAGCAAAGGTCCGATTTATCAGGTTGTCCACCATAGCTGAGAAAAAGATGTTCATGCATTGTGCTCAACGAAATCTACGCATAATTCTCTTGAACTCAAATTAAAAATCTACCTGGAATTTTGGTGACCAAAATCCGTGCCTTTTCAGCCCTTCTAAGGTTTATGTGAGCGCCCCTCCCAGAGCTGTACCTCTTGGAGTCCTGGGGAGAAATTCAGTGCCATTTTTCATGATTTATATCACCTGAACGTTCTTTGGACCATGTTTCCACTTATACTGGATCATGCACTTTTGTACATATATATATGTACAACATTTGAAGCATTTTTATACTAGAAGAAATATGCAATTACCTGGTTATATTCTTCAAGCCAGGCTTCTTCATCACATGCAGCAATCCATTTGTTTATCCTGTCCATAATATCTTTTCGGCTAAGGGACTCTTCTTTTGCTCTTAATATTTGTGCCTCAATATTTGCTAGGAGCTCAGAAGGGCCAATGAGGCCTGGATGGAACGGGCATAAGAATTTCATAATTTGGAAGAGCATAAGAACAAGTGAAAATATTAAAGTGTAAAAGGAATAAAGCATTACCAGAATCAATCAGAGCATTTGTTTGCTCAGGGGCTGTGCTGACATCAGGTTCTATATGTGCATTTTTGCAAATCTCTTCCAATTCTAACCTTCTCTTCATGAAAATTTCTTTCAATCTGCTGGCTTTGAGTTTTGTTAACCTCTCAACCTCAACTTCCATCTGCATGAAAAATCAAATACGAAATGATTAAAATGATTATCATTTAAAATGGAAAAAATGATTGGTATATGAAGTATGTAGTAAAAAAATAGGAGAGAGACAAATTAATAAAACCTTCTCGATTATTTCCTGAGAGAGAACACCAGCGGATGTGATTCCATCTTCTGGTGATATGAGAATGTTCATTACTTTGCTAAATTGTCTTTTCTCTTCTTCAGAAGAATCCATTAACTTCCAAAGTTGGCATAAAGATTCCATTGTCTCTCTCATCTACAACGAAATGATTGTTTGAAAATGTATTATCCAGTCTTGGTCAAAACAAAAAAAAATTATCTGGAATTAACAATAACTTCAAAGAAAGAAGAAAAGAACCTTGAAAGTACCTTATCAATTCTAGATTTTCTTTCTGCCTTTAGCTTTGATATTTTACTCGCAAGGCCTTCCAGAGTGTTGTTGCTGATGTTTGTGGACTGCTCAAGACCATTCTGATGTAAACTGGGATGAACTTCATTTACGGTCTTCACAAAATCAATTCCAAGAACTCCACATAAAGAATGTACTTCATTTACATACTCCAGAACTTTGTGAAGTCTGTCAGACTGAATATATTGAAAACATTATTAGAAATGAACTAACAAACATATAGAAGTTGCCAGCGAATACTCATCTTGGATTTTTAGCCCATCTTGCCTAACTAAAACTAATCTAGCCCATATAGACTATAGCTCAAGCAAGCAACAGCATTATTTGACAATATGATCTGTAGCACTTAGCATCATTATGCCAAAAAAGTGAAAAACACTTTTGCCGTCAAAGAGAGTAAGATCCATTCTCCTGTCTTATTAGCAAAGATTTTCTAGCTCAACCAGACTAAAATCCTGACAAAGCCAGCTACTTTTAGACCCTAAAGGTCTCCTAGCAACAGGCAGTTAGATGCACTTCAACGCTAGATAATTAGTACACACTGCACACAATAGATTTCATAGCAAGTTAAATGTCAATCACTTCACCCAAAACCTTTTCCCAAGAACACACTACACCACAAAACCTTGAACATACATTTTTTTCATGGTGCACCATACTGAAAAATGAATGACTAAGCATTCTCCAGTAGCTTTCTTCGTTCTATTTATCTGAAGTTATACAACATATCAATAACAAGATATTTGGCAAACAGGATATTTGGGAAAGCGGTTAGGAGTCTGATTAGGTTGCAGATTCAGGATGATATACCTTCTCTTTCTGGAGAGCACGAAGCTTTGCTTGGTAATTGTTAAGCTTCCTTGTTGATAGGTCATGCTCATCAAAAACAAGACTGTTCGCGTTGTCACCCTCCTTACTGTGTTCACTTATCTCGGACTGTATCTTCTCAATCTGTGATCGGATATCAGAAAGCTGCTTGACCCTTTCCTCTTTCTTGCATTTCAAGTTCTCCAGTACTGGAACGACAGCAGCAAGTTGCTCCTTGAGCGGCACGATGCTCTTGTCTTTCTGCGTAATTGTTGAGAAATTAATAAAAGAAACCTAGATAAAATATATAGTCTAACAGAGTTCTTGGCCACAAGCCTATGTCTCTGACACTAATAAAAATTGCAGTTCATCTATCAATCAGTTCAGATGGATCGTCTCTAACAGTAAAACGAATTGTTCAACAGTAGGTGGAATCCATAGATAGTACAAACACCATATAGTTAAAAAAAATGTCCTTAGTTTTTACTACAGGTGAAAATACATTGACTGAAGAGTGAGTAGCTGCCAAGCTTGAGAAGACCCTGCCTAAGCTTTTTGAGAAAAGTTTCAGCACTATTGCAAAACTCATCCTTCTTGAAGGTTTTAGCTATAAATCCATATCTAATGCAAAAGAGACAACAACCATACCCACTTCTATTTAGTGAAGCCATAACACGAATCATACACATTATCAACAACAGCCACATTTCATCATTTTAAGGAGAACTAGCCAGAAATGGGGAAGCCTACAGACAACTAATCTAATTAGTGCATCAATCATCACCATCGTCGTCACTGTGCATACCTTCAGATACAGCTTGTGCTCCCCTAGAGTAGCAATTAAGGATGCAACTTCAGCTTCTTTAGTGGCCACAGACTGGTGCAGCTGGACCCTAGTCCGATTGGCGTCGTCCACCTTCCTGCGGTACACTTCCAAGCATTCTCTCTCAATCTCTAGTAAGACCTTGTTCTTCTCGCCCTCACTCTCCCCTACTTCTGCCCAAATATGCTGGTTGCCACAAACAACAGTAAAGAAGAGTATAATGAGTGATATTGCATTAGTGCCCAGAACTCATGGTCAAAAAAGGGAAGCTCAACATGTTCCAGTTAAGGCCCAAGAGTACATTTTGATCATTAGGGCATAGGGCCTGATTCATGTACTCTTTGGGCATGTTAACTTGTCAATGACATTATGGGTAAAGAATAGTACTATTTACTCGAGAAAGGACTAAAATTTGTCGCATCTTAACTGCCTGACGCACTAAGCCGTGCCAAATCAAAGAATTGCTTTTTGAGAAGCTGAAGAACTAAAAAAGGTGAAAAAGAGAGAAACTTCGACAATAAAGCCACTGCGTTGCAGGCGAACAATTCACCAACCGCGCAGCTCACCACCAAGAAAAAGAAGACAGCACGTACACAAAGAAATTAAGAATCTACACTTTTCTGCAACAAGGATAATCCCAAGAACACGCAGCTCTGAAATCATAAAGAATATTAAGCACATGAACAGTAAGACCAGTAATTAACCAATCGACGATCACCCACAAGGGCACCAAAACATAGGGAAAACCTGAAGAAGTGAACTGACAAAAGCGCACGCAAGAAAAATTCAACAAGAAAAACCACGAGGGAGCCTAGAAACAGGAAGACAGCACCGAAGTTTCAACTACACATAGCGGAAAAAAATTGCAGACAAAGAACTGACTGGTAATGTAAAACTTTTAAGAAAACAAAACTCTACTTCACTCAATAACACAAGAAAGGTGGACACATACCTGAAGCTCCCTGAGCAAAGCACCACAGCTAGTAGCTTCCATGCCCAAACCAGCACCTATGCCCATCATTGAACCCGGTAAAAGAAATACACCCCCGCAAGAACGATAAGGACAGTTCAAGGATGAGAGGAGCAAGAAGCGAAAGGTCAGGGCAAAGAAAAGGGAGCAAAAGATTCTTCAGATTTCTCCACCCCTTGAGCTAGGCCATAAGCAGCGTCTGAGCTTTTCAGTCTTCTACCCCCTCCTGGCCCTCTTGGGATTAGAGAAAAGAGTGGCAGCTAACGAAAAAGTAGGCACCGAATGCCAGCAACTTAGGGATCAAATAAGCTCTTTCTCCTAGTGATTTTGGAAATTCTAAGCTATCTTGGCTTCCTTTTTGTTTCTTTCTGCTACTCGAAGGAATGGAAGGTGAGGGGAACCGTGGGAAGTGCTAGAATGGAAGAGAAGGGAGAGAGTGCATGAGAATTTGGGAGCATTTTGCTTCTTCTTCTTCTAATTGGTTAGCTCGATCGGATTTGTGCTAGTTGCTCATGGAGGCTCTTTACTTCTTTTGTTTGTGGAGGTTGGGACTTGGGAGTTGAGAGTGAGCAGACAGCAGAGAGATGGTGGAGGGAAGAGGCAATGGAGGGTGGCCTTTGTTTTTCAAGGGAGTTTGCGTCTGACCAGATGTATACCCCTCGTTCTTGCTTGCTACCTGGCACCGTGTTGTCAAGGATCAACGCGACGAGGAGAGCCACCACCACGTTAATGGATAGAAGGGTAAACTAATCGATTTGGTTTAGGTGGTGGTTAAAGTACTTCTACACAACCGAAAAAACTACTAACACCATGTTACCATTAATAATTACAGGTAATTCTAACACACTTGGAGAACCAGGGAAAATGGCAAACATTAGAAACACCATTTAATCAGATTAGGGGAAATAATATAATTTTTGCTTCATCATTTTTCATTCGTCTCTCTCAAGTTCTACATTATTTTCATCATATCATCCGCCTTTTTTGCCCAAAAACAGAGTACTAACACTGCCAGAGTAAGTTATTCAGTGTTTGCCCGGCAGGCGGGTGCTATCAGTACGCTCCTCTTTCAGACAAGGTTCCCTCCTAACTTGGGAATTGTACTGCATCATATCATATTAGTACGTCCCAAGACATGATATGTCAGATGGTTCTATGACCCCAGGCTACTCTACACTGACACATTACTTGATTTTGTGATGACTCTGCTAAGTATGTTTTACTGACAAGAAGAAATTACCAGCAAGGGTGCCTAGTACTAGTACCAGCCGAGTACTGCAGCTTTCCCCAGAACTCTGTGAGCCGTGAAGCCGAGAGGGCAAGGTGCGGAGGAAGATCACTGCATCCACCTGAGCGGCCTGTGCGTGCAGAGTACCTGAACTCCTCGCGCCATTAACTGCGCCCGCCGCTTTCATGCTGCGTCCGGCGAGACGCATGGGATCATGTGATGTTCTTCTTCGCCTGAAGGGTCTGATTGGTGTCTTGGGGCCTCGGGGGCGTGCAAAATGACGAGCCCGAAAGGGCCTTCGCGATCTTGCCAACTTAATCTTGTAGCCAAATTGATTCCGAGTTGAGCATGGCAGTTCCATCAATTTGGAACGAATTAGACTATTTCTTGTGGGAGATTTGAGCAATTGTTACTCACAAATATGTGTAATTAAAGGAATTTTCACTCATGTATTTGCCATGTGGGTCCTATTGACATTAATGGTAAATTATCAAATGACAACATTTAACTATTCCATTTTGAAGAACAACGGTAGGAAATTTTACTACCGCAAATATATTAAACGGGCATGGTGTTGGGCATGTTTGCGTGGCTAGGTTGGTCTCAATCCTTTATTTTGATATGGGCTCTTATTCTTATTATTTTTTTATTTCAAATAATGCAATTTTATTTTTTTATTATAGCCGATATGAATCTACATTTTCTTTTAGTATCACATGGATTTTTTTTATTATTGATTTCTTTTGTTGTTTTGTTATAGCTGATATGTATTTTTTTTTTCTAATTTAGCATGTACTCTTATTTTTATTATTTTAAATTTTTTAGTTGATATTAAATTTTCTTTTAGTTGATATTAATAATCCTGGTCTACAACCATGGACAACGTAGATCTTTCTTTTTTTTCAATTAACATGAAAATTTCTATTATTTTAGGATTAACCTAGTGGCTGCGTTGCCAACTTGACACGGGGTGTTGTGTATTTTCCGGCTGGCACCGGTAACATAGGGTAGGTGCAGGAGGCGACATGAATGTGCTCATGCGGCCATGCTCATATTGGCTGCACACTTTGTCATAGCCACCTCACGCTAGCTAGCTAACCATTAATTCAATCTGATCGTCCTGGTTTCTTTGTACACATAGATCATATGATGTTTTAGACATACGTCATATGCGACACTATGTGCAATAAAATTTCTATTTTTATAGGATTTTATCATATTAATTCATACCCATAATAATTTTGGATAGATGTATGTAGGAATTTCTCTGATGAAAACATGGGGGATATTTTTTCAAAAATAGATCCAATCTAGGTCATTATCATCTAGTTCCATTGTAATCGATGACACATATCTTTTCTCTTTTTTCTCTAATTTAAGTGGAGATTTCTCCAATAATAGATTTGATGCCATTATAATCTTCCCCGCCGTAATCGATGGTGGAAATCATTTCTTTTTTTATCAGATTTACGTGAAAATTTCTTTGATAATAGATTCAACATATGCCTTTATAACTGGCCCTACCATAATCAATGGTGAGTGAATATTTCTTTAATAATAGATTTAATCTGAACCATTATAATCTGCCCCCAGTGTAATTGATGGTGGGATCTTTTCTTTTTATTAGATTTACGTGGGAATTTCTTTGATAATATATTTAATCTAAACCTCTATAATCTGATCCATCGTAATTGATGGTGGAGATTTTACTTTTCTCTGATTTATGTGAATTTCTTCAATTAACGTAGTTGATCCGTTAGCCCCTGCTTTATATATACTCCCTCCGTTTCACTATATTTGTCCATGGTCTCGAGAAAATATATTTCATAATATTTGTCCTTTACGAATACCAAGAGTGTAGTTATTTTGATATTTCCATTCTTTACCCCTCAATTAAATGCTTAGCAAGAATAAAATTAGTTGGAACATGCTATTCACTACGGGTATGATGGTTTTTGCAGATAGTTTTTTTCTACTATTTTCTTGGTCAGTGTGCATGGTGTGCTACGGATAAATATAGTGAAACGGAGGGAGTATAATAGCTAGAAGAAGGCAATTTGCAAAGAAGTTATTTGCATGAGAAAGCCAAAAAAAGGGAACATGGAAGTCAACCGAAACTTTATGTCAAGTCATTCCTGAATCTGAATGCGAGGATTCAGAGGATAGTAATTCAAGCTTGAAGTAACCTCTGCCGTTTGCAGTGATTATATATACTCTACATAGAAAACATTGTGAACTTGAGCTCTGTGTATATGGATTGAATGTCCCTATCCTACGTATCATTGAGTCTCCGCGAATCAGAAGCCTCCTCGATCGAATCTCAATTAATCATCATGTGTTCAATTCAGCATGAATGTGCGTCGAATTTAGGTCAACTCGATCGCTGAACCTCTATAATGCATCCGTTTAGGGCATGCAGTAGGATGCTATAGTTTCCATGCCAGTGTGTTAGGGGTGATGTGCAGCTTTTGGTGGGTGCCTGTGCCTGATTAGGTCGAGTTAATTAATCGTGCGTGTCTGCGTCGGAGTGAATGATTAGGAGGAAGAAGAAATTGATTAAGCAGTCCAAAGTGATGAGAGGGGAAAGGACATGAAGTGGACGCCGGACCAAATGCCACAGTGACTCGATTTGATTTGAGACGAGAGCCTGCGCTTGCTGTGTCATGGACCCGTCGTCTACTGCACCTGCATGCTTGCCACAAGACATATCCGGCTATTTTCTTCGTCGTCTACTGCATCTGCATGCTTGCCCACAAGGCATATCCGGCTATTTTCTTTCTTCCTCTGAGCCCTCTCCCGGTAAGCTAAAATGAATATAGATTTCTTTTGATCCAATGAATAAGGTACTATTATCTTTTCTTTTTTTTTTACTATACGTGTGTTGTATAGTGTGGATAAACTCCTAAAATAGACAGTGAGATATAAACTATACCAACATGATCTAACTGAATTCTCATGTTGAAAGCAGGGCTATGCACTACATGGTGGCCGAGATGATATGGTCTTACATGTAAAAGAAATTTGAGCATACATAATGTCTGTTTTAGCATGTAGGCCCTCTATGAAATTTCCTTTTCCTAACATGAAGTGAAAGGTGCTAAACAAAGCCAGTCTTGAGCCAATTAGGATGGCATGATTAAAGGTCAAAGCATCCTAAACCTGGAGACAAACAGCATGCACGCCAAAAAGGCCCGAGTTCAGGGGGAGCTAGCTAGAGCTAGCCGACCGTGATCCGAACTAAAGAAACGGTGTCTCTCGTGTCCTTAAGCTAGCTAGCTACAGCGTGTCCTTACTCGCATATGTACATCTCGCTACGGTCCACTTATTATTTTTGGAGGTGTTCTCTTCTTATCCATTTCGTGAGCTTATCTGCAAAGACACATCGATCATTGATTGATGCATATCGGCGACGCATTGGGTGGATCTCGCACACGAACGCCCGGGCCGAATGATTAGCTTTAAGTGGCGCCAGTGGATGGCGGACCATCTCAACATGTACATACCTCAGAGAGATGGCCAGACGGGGGATGCATGGGATTCAATGCATTGCAGTTCCTATCTGCATGTCTGCGCTCTTTGTCTGCGCAACCTAGAGACCCCGGAGCATCTCTTTTTGGATTGCGAGTACAACACCTTCATCTGGACACGCCTGGCGAACTCTCTTGAAGCCCCGTCCCTAGACCCGTCGCGTTGGCGTGGGTGCTCCAGCTTACCTCAGTGGTGGGACGAATACATCCTCCAGGTTACCAACCCTCGTGCCTCCCTCTCTTTCGTTGCCGGCACCATTTGGCACCTTTGGCTCAAACGCAACAATCATCTGTTCCACTCGGCTGAACGATCGCGTGTTTTATTTCTACAGCATCTTATCGACGACCTGCGGCTATGGGCAGCCGCAGGGGCCCAAATGTGTTATACACCGGTGTTGATTTGTTAAATTGGATGCCATATCACATGTTATGTGAGGAAAACCATCCAAGAGAGTTATCTACGTGGTTTTGTACAATTTAGGGTTGCGCGAACGAAACTCCATAGTTTGAAGGGCAAAATAAACTTATTTGTCTTCGTAAATAGAAGCTCTTCCATGGTTTGATCCATCTTACTCATAATCTAGGTAAAAGATCGATGTATCATTGATCAAGTAAAGTGAAGGTTCAGAATGGTTGTATGTATCTATCGTTGGTACTTTGAAGCTAGGATCAAGTAAAGTGAAAGTTCAAAAATGATTGTATGAATCCATGGTTGGTGTGGAAGCTAGGAGCTATATATTTTCATCGTTTAAAAGATAATTAGCATGATAACCCGCGCAATTGCACAGCTAGATTTATTAACTCTTTCCTATTACCTATCGTATTGAGTATGAACTCTACTTTTTTATTTTTTTATTCCAAATTTTTATTTGTTATATTTACAAACTCTTCTATTATCTGTCATATTGGATACAAACTATTTTCTATTATTTATCATATTGGATACGGATCCTTTATTTTTTATATTTACGAACTCTTTTCTAACATCTGTCGTATTGGATAAGAACTCTTTCCTATTATTTATTTTCTAACATCTGTCGTATTGGATAGGAACTCTTTCCTATTATTTATCATATTGGATACAAATCCTTCTTTTTAATCTAGACCGTTATAATCTGGTCCCACCATTGATCGAATGGCCGAAATAATCTGGATGATGTGTGTTGTAGGAGAGGTCCCCCGTTTTTAACCGAAGTTAATGGCTAGAATCCCGAAGATGGTGGCTAGCCAAGTCTGGAGAACCCAAAGTATGCTTAAAGACTTCGAGAGCTGAGAAGCAGGGAAGCCTTGGGACAGCAGGGGAAGATATCCCCGAAGTCTCTTTATAGAGATGACAAAGGATACCCGGAGATGGTCAGGCGAGGATAATATTAGCCGTGGGCCGGGCGTAAAGCCGTGGACCATCACCATAGTTGCCAGTGAGTAGGCCCATAGTGGCTTGGACTATCGGCCCATGAGGCCCATACTATAATAGGGGTAATTGAGGCTTTTCATATAAGCAAAAAAGGAGTGGGTATTGTAAAGGACCGTTGATCTAAGGATCAACGGCCAGGGCACCAGGACAAAGTTGTCATTTTGTATTTTCATTGTAAACCCTACTCATCAGTACCCTATAAATATAAGAGCACCCCCACAGTTAGGGGGCAGAGCATTTTTTACCATTCCATCGTTCATTCCTGTTTCCTGTTCCAAACCCCTTTTTACTCTCAGTGATCCCGCCATTTCCGAGGGGACACTTCGCACTGTCCGTGACACTTCTCCCCTCTGCCCAAGCTTGCTGCTGCGCCGGCGGCAGCTGGGGAGAGCGTCGGCAGAGACGGCGGCGCCTAGAGGAGGGCGACGGCTGGGGAAGGAGGCGCTAGGAGGCGGCGGCGGCTGGGGGAGGGGGCGCTAGGAGGAGGCAGGTAGCTGGAGGGAGGAGCACGGGCTGGGGGAGACACCGAAATAAAGGAGGGAGAGAGAAATGGGGCAGGAGCTCGAATGGGGGAGATGAGAGGGGCAGGGAGATGGCTGCCCTGCCTTATCCCTTCAGATGGGGGAGGTGGTGGGCTGGGCTTGGTCCACCGGCCCACAGCCCACTTAAGCACCGGTATTACAGCAGATTTGGCATACCTCGCGAAATTGTCGTCGATAATGTCTCCCAATTCTTATCATCTAAGTTTCGATCTTTTTGCGCAGACTTATGCATTAAAATATGCTATGCATCCGTGGGCTATCCCCAAGCGAATGGAGCGGCGAAAAGGGCCAACCAAAATATCATGCAGGCTTTGAAGCGAAGACTGGTGGAGGAAGCAAAAGGAAGATGGCCAGACGAGCTGCAGAAGATGCTATGGGCCATTAGAACTTCTCCTACTAGGCCAACGGGCTTCTCGCCATTCAATCTAGTCTGTGAAGAAGAAGCTGTAACTCCAGCCGAAGTTCAAGCAAGGACACTTTGGATTATCACTGGAGGAGGAAATCCTGAAGAGATGCCTTCAGCGGACTTCGTTGAAGGAGATAGATTGGCCGCTAAACAACAGCTGAACAAATACAATGAGATGATGGCTAAATCCTACAACAAAAGAGTTCGGGCCAGAGAACTCGAAGAAGGGGACCTCGTTTTGAAAGGATGCCACAAAGATCGTCCAAGCTAGATACCATATGGGAGGGCCCATTCATCATCGCAAAGAAGACAAGGAATGCATCGTATCGTCTCGTCACAGAGGAAGGAAGAGAGGTTCCTCATACATGGAATGCGAAGTCCCTCAAGAAGTACTACCCGTAACCACCAGCTGCGACTGGTTAAATGGCCCGAAGATGGGCATGTATCCATACATTATCTAAATTGCCAGCTGCGACTGGTTGAATGGCCTGAAGTGGCATGTATTCTGGTGGAATGATCACAAACTAACTTTAAGTGCGATTTGATCAGCGGAGAATAAAGTAAACCTCGCGTCAACTATTCTTCGAAGCAATCTTACGCTTTTAAAAGCAAACCAAGTAGATCGCATTATAGCGCCCTGGAAAAGTTCCTACGGGGATGACGATCCTCGGGATTGGCATGAGACCCGTTGTAAATCATGTCCAATCCCATGCGATTCTTTTTCGCACAAAAACCCAGGTTGACTGCGTTATAGCGCCCTGGTAAGGAACTGACGAAGATCAATTGTATCTTCGTATAAAAATCCAGGTTGATTGCGTTATAGCGCCTTGGTGCAAGTTTCGAGGGCTAATGTTGACCTCGGCGAAAAACCCAGGTTGATTGCGTTATAGCGCCTTGGTAAAAGTGTATGAAGATTACTATGATCTTACAAAAATCCTGCGAGGTCAAATAGAATTCTCGCAAATGTACATCGGGAGATGTGAACATGTATACGCTTCAAGTACTCACGCATAGTCCTCGTGAAGGCTCCTGTCCACAAGCTAGGGGCTATGGCGTAAATTCAAGGATCTTCACGGTGATCTTTATCACGCTAATTGTCTACCCAGTGCTTCGATAATTGTCATCTTGAAAAAAAATGATGATTTTACTCAAGTTGACAAAAGGAAGGGAATGGAATGATGCACAAGGTAGGCGAATAGATACTTAGATGAAATAAGGTAGACAAGCAGATTAGTAGATAAGATCTTCGTTCCAAAAGTAGTCTTTACAAAGACGCCCAGTTACAAAAGTGTTGTCCAAAACACCAAGTTACAGGTCATGAGATGTACATAAAAGCTAAACCTGACCCTTGCCCTTCGGATCATTCTTGGAGCCCAGAGCTTCGCCTGTCCCCGAGGAACCTTGCCTGCCAGCACTCTTGCGCCTTAGGGCCATCTCCTTGCGAGCACTATTTATGAAAGAGTCTGAAAATGCCCTTCCCCGACGGGTCCAGAACCTTTTCATAAAATCCCTGATAGTAGAGCGGAACTCCGGGGGCAAGGGTTCCGATGGGTAACCTTCGGGGTATTTGGATGGACCCTTTTCTCGTTGCAGGGTGCCTCGCCAATGCTGGCATCCCATAGACTCCAACATCATGGCATAAGCGAGCACACCGCCTGTGGCGCACTTTACGCGGAAGGCATGAAGTCCTTTGGGTAAGATGCCAAGCCCGTCTCGGAGCGAAGAGAGCACTTGCTCCGGGACCGAAGGCGGGGCATCTGGAACGGTCACCGTCCCAAGCTTCTCTAGTTCCTCATGAGCCCGACGTGCCACTTTTAAGGCCTCAGCTTGCGATCTCTCGAGAACTTTTTGTAGACCGAGGTGGTTGGCTCGAAGTCTGTCGGAGTCGATAGAAATCTTCTCATTAGTTTCGCGAAGCTTAGTATGGTCCTCGGATATCTTCTTGTTAGCTTCGCGAAGTTAACCCACCTCAGCTTGAGACAGAGAAAGCTGTTGCTCGAGGTCACGAACTCGTGAATCTAGCTCGGACTGGATAGTGTCCCGCTCCACGAGGGCTTGGGAATGGGCTATTGCCTCTCCCCCCCGAAGGGTCTCTAGGTCTTGGAGGCGCCGGTGCTGCTCGGTCAGGACTTCTCCCGAGCGAAGGCCAAGCATCTTCGACCAGACTAGACCCTGCATGACGCAATGATAGGATTATTCACCCAAAAAAAAAAACCTGGAGAAGACTATCTTGGAGGCCATGGAGCGCTGTCTCCGACGCTACCCCCTCGCTTAGTTGCGCAACTTCAGGGATGGCCGAAAATACGTTCTCGGCCAGGTTCTCTGAGAACAAGGCCACAGCCAAAGCCAGCGTATCTTGGGTCCCTCCACCCGAAGGCGTGGGGACCGAAGGTCCCGCCACCTCGGGGACAACCGGGGCCTTGCCCCCGAAGCCCTAGCCGGAAGGGCCGCCCCCTCGACGCAAGGGGCTGGAGGAGAAGATTCCGGGACAATGACCCCCCAATCCCATGGATGGGAGAGGGGAATCTGAAAAAGAACGTAGAGCCAAGTTAGCAAGGGAGCAGAGAGGAGATTATAAAGTAAAAGTACGAGGTACCTTCATCGCCCCAGAGGTCCTCTGCAGCATACGCGCCACCAGTATGGCTCCCTGCGGCGGTGTTTCCTCCCACAGACACATACGTATCTTGGGGGAGAAAGGATTGGCCCCAACACCGCCAGTACCCTCGGGATCGTTTGATCCATGATGCTGGACCTCGACAGGGGCTGGAGCCGGAGGAGCAGAAGATGAGGGAGCGTTTTCACTAGGGAGAGTACCGCTCGCTGAGCTGGACAGGCCGGAAGGCCCGTGGCCTCCTTTGGAGTCATCGGACCCTTCGGACCCTTCGCCACTCACGTTCGGGTGAGGGGGAAGGGACCTAAGGGGGCTAGCCGCTATTGGGCTTGAACCTCGCATTCTCTTCGGTGCAGGAGCATCCCCGGAGTTGGCGCCTTTCTTGCGCTTGTGGCTACCCTCTGCGAATGGGACCTCGGTCCCCATCACCCTGTTAACCTTGGTGGTGATACCAACCTTGGCGGCTTAGGCGACTTCTTCGGTCAAGGTGGGACCAAGGAGGAAGTCCGTATACTCCTCAGCTTTCTGGAGAGAGAGAGAGAGAGAGAGAGAGAGAGAGAGAGAGAGGAGCGTGACCCGAAGGACACCCGGGTACCCTCCTCCTCGAAGACGGGGCTGCATCCCCAATCCCTTCGAATGGGTTGAATCCTCGCGGCGATGTATTCTTCGGCCAAGGCCCTCATGCTGAACTTGCGGCTGATTCCGCGCAAAAGCAGCAGCTGTGCTTCGTCGGTGCCATCCAAAAGGACTTCGGGAGATCCAATGGTGGTGAGGTCTCCCCGCGAGAAAGCGAGACCTCGATCCTCGTCATCCATCCGTTGGTAAAACCAAAAGAGCTTCCAGGATAATCCCGAGGATCCTTCCCATTTCTTCTTGGCCGCTAGTGTAGGGAAGCTATCTTCGCGTCCCTTTCTCACCACGAAGTTGAAATTGCAGAAGGGGGAACCTTGGCCTTCCCCTTGCTAACGAATCTTGTGGAGGTGCGTGAAGACCCTCGCCGAAGGCACTCCACCGTGACTTCGGACGGCCAACTCGACGATGGCCAGTCTGGCTACAGCGTTGGGAGAGAGCTGAAAAAGTTGGGCTCTGTAAATGCCCAGTACCTCTCCCACCAATGGCACGCAAGGAAGCCGAAGACCAGCATCGTGCTGGCACAGGAACAAGACCGCCTCCCGGTCACGAGGGTTGGGGCTGATCTCTCTCTCGAGGCAGCGGACTACATCCACGGACACTCCAGATCGTGCCGCCACTTGTGCAGCAACCTCGGCAGTCATCCGAGACTCGCCAAGCTCCCAAGACAGGCTGGCTTGAGCGGCGGCAAGCAAAATGCGCTTGGGGGCCATCGGGAGCCTCCGACAAGGGAAGAACAGAGACGCGGCCGAGGGATCGGAAAAGCTTCTCACCGGCGGGCGTTTCCAACGGCGGAGCTGCAGTAACAGGAGGATGGCGATCGCTGGAGCGGAAGAAAGCAAGGAGGAGGAAGAACTATCTGGCGAAAATGACAGGCGTAAAAAGTAAGGGCCCCCGTCCGGGGGTATTTATGGGGAAGGCTATCCCTCGGATGAATGACATGTGTCGAAATCCACGGCTCGAATATGAACCGCCCGCGGTAAAAAAAATTCATTTTTTTCACCAAAAATAAGTTCAAGAGACGCATACCCCAAGGCTGACACGTGGAGTCTATAACCACTGTATGTGGGCGCGCCGATCGAAAATTTCCTTGTTCAAATCATATCAACCGTCCCATCCGGAAGATGGTGGGTCCAGGGCAATAAATGAGCGGCGAAAGTTTTTAGGTAACATCACCTAACTCTTAACGTTCTAAGTGTTTTGACAGGAACGATAGGGATCTTCGGTATTCTCTCCACCGCGTGGTGAAAAAGGGGTGAACCTCGGGTGGCAGCCCATCACCACGCCGAGGTGAGCTGAGGCTACAAGGGGCTTCTGTTGTAGGAGAGGTCCCCCGTTTTTAACCGAAGTTAATGGCGAGAATCCCGAAGATGGTGGCTAGCCAAGTCTGGAGAACCCGAAGTATGCTTAAAAGACTTCGGGAGCTGAGAAGGGGGGAAGCCTTGGGACAGCAGGGGAAGATATCCCCGAAGTCTCTTTCCAGAGATGACAAAGGATACCCGGAGATGGTCAGGCGAGGATAATATTAGCCGTGGGCCGGGCGTAAAGCCGTGGACCATCACCATAGTTGCCAGTGAGTAGGCCCATAGTGGCTTGGACTATCGGCCCATGAGGCCCATACTGTAAACCCTACTCATCAGTACCCCTATAAATACATGAGCACCCCCACAGTTAAGGGGCAGAGCATTTTTTACCATTCCTAATCGTCCATTCCCGTTTCCTGTTCCAAACCCCTTTTTACTCTCAGTGATCCCGCCATTTCCTCGGGGGACACTTCGCACTATCCAAGACACTTCGACAACAGTTGGCGCCGACCGTGGGGACTTGGAACGGAGACGATGGTACGAGGTAGGAACCAACCAAGCACCGAAGTACCTGTACCCGAGGTAGCAGACGCTGTGACGGGAGTCGTCACGAGGAGTGGGGGTGGAACAAGATGGAATATTGTACCAAGGTTACCTGTGGGGAGAGGTGAAGTTGAAGCAGTACCCGAGGAGGCACCTGCCATCCTCGGGACAGCACAACCCGAAGTTCCAGAGTCCAGCAGAATGGGAGAAAGGAGAAACCACGAAAAAAGGTCGTATAATATCGGCTGATTTGTGTATCAGCAACTGAACTAGAAAATTACTACATTTACATACAACCATACCGCGAGAAGCATATTTCGTCCAGGTCCATAAGAACTTACAGTGAAGTTCTTCATGGAGGTTATTACATACGGAAGTATATAGATTTGCCAGATATTACTTTCGATCAGCATAAGATTCAGGTGGAGACAGGCGTAGGATCTTTAATCACTTGCTTAACTAAATGAATTTTGCAGCGGTCATTGCCCACTAAGACTGCAACTAACCCACGACCTAATTTCTCAATACGAATCCCCTAGCTAACTATGCTTTTCGACTGTCGGTGGCTTTGCAGATTTAGAAAGGAAAAAAAATGAAAGGTAAACGCAAACACAAAAGAGAGAGAATAGTACAGTGGCCCGCTGCAAACCAACGAGTGAACTGGCTGTAATTTTGAGCATCCTCGTATAGAAGATTATCATCGATTTTCATAAGATTTTTATGTGATTTTATAAGAGCACCCAATGCTAAAATCTTCTCACAACATCTAAAATGATTTAGTAATTTCTGGTAAAAAAATGATTTAGTAAGAAAAAGGACAACACTCGAAACTAGTCTTGCTTGAGGTGGAAACCGTTAGTGTTAATCTCGGGCTAACTTCAGTCCATATGATCACCTAATTTCAAAATTATCTATAGTTGAGCTTATTGGAGTCCTGATCGGGGGCACCATGCTCTACC
Organism: Raddia distichophylla; assembly: GCA_005191435.1. NCBI lineage: Eukaryota > Viridiplantae > Streptophyta > Magnoliopsida > Poales > Poaceae > Raddia > Raddia distichophylla. Next base: position 191,635 of record SPJY01013201.1, read on the forward strand.
TATCTGGTTTCATCCCCCTGGACACGGCAAGGAAGACGGGTGGTGGCCGCAAGTGGATGGTGACAAGGCTATTGTTGCTGCTTCGGCCGATGTGAGGATGGAGAGGATGGGAGGCAAACCTGGGAGGCGGGGTGATGTCACTGGCGGCTGGGAACCTCTTGACCCGCAGCCGCCAGAGTAGCGCCCCACTCTCATTTAGCAAAAAAGGTTAATTAGATACATGTCACTGTAGAGTTGGATGATTAATTCTAGAATTGCCTCTACGAAGTCACATATTATAATCATGCCATTCTCTTTTAGAAAATTATGTCTACACAACTATAAAATAAAGAAATTATATATCTCTCATTTTTCTTTTATGAAATTAGATATATGCCATTGAAATAAGGAAAATCCTTCAATAGCATGTCTAATTTCAAAAGTGGAATGACAACTATACATTATCTGATTTCATAGCGATAATTCTTGAATATGTAAGACAGCTCTACATTAGCACGCATGCAATTAATAACCCAGAAAAAAGTACCATACTGGCCGGACTGACGAAGACCCCACTTTAACAGTTAGCATCCTCCCAAATGTGCAGATTGCACATAGCTGTACGTTGATCATCACGAATCATGAACCACGCGAAAATATATGCCAGCCCGTACTTTTAACTAGCTAGATTTGTTGTACGGGTGCAGACTGCAGATGGAAGGCCGACATTCCCAGCCAATGAGATCGATGTTTTAGGCAGGGTTCTCCGGGATCCTCTTTGTTTGGTGGTTATGACTTAGTTTTATTTATATTTTAAAAAATTAAAAATTTTTAGAGAGGATATAAAAAGGCTAAAAAAATTAAAAAATTAAAAAAATTAAAAAAATATTACAATATGTTTCATTAAACGTCTGTATAAAAATGACAAATTCTACAAATCAGATCAATTAAAATCAAATAAATTTTACAAATCAAATTAAAACCATGAATAAACGGAGGGGCCTCAGACTACTTTGGGACGCAATCACGCAAAGGCGATGTCGCACGGATGACGAATATACACTCTCGTCGAGCCGCACACAGTGACACAGAACGTACGAGATGTTGGTTAGTGCGTTTTTTTTTTTAGGAATGGTTAGTGCGTGTTGTACGGTCTCCATACGTAGTAGAGGCTATTGGCGCTCGGAGCCAGCTGCCCAGCCGGAGGCGTCCAGGACTGGGAACTTGCATGCTTTCAGCAGTGCGGTGTGGCCTGCCTGGCAGCTGGCTGCCGACGGCCGTGTGGAAAGTGGAGGGAGCCACATCATCTGTAATTGCAGTTGTAAATAACTAGCCGCCCGCGCGCCCCCAGCCCGGAAGGGAGAAAGGCAATAAAACATGGCGGCGGCGGGGATTGAACCGCAGGCGACTTGCTGAGAGTTGGCTCAACTAGCCAGCCGACCAAGCCGTCTGCGCTGTTGACAGCAGTGCGAAAAAATCATTTTATAGATAAACAAACTAATGGACGGTTGGATCTCCCTGGCGCACGCGATAGGACGGCTGCGTGTGACGGGGCGGCGTAGGCTGTGCGGGGCAGAGAAACGCCACGTCGCGAGCCCTCTCAACCCGGATTTGTACTATTTATAGACGCTAACACATGGACCTTTTGTAGCTAGGTCCACCTGCAGTGTTGCAATTGAAGAGACGCAGACCGCAGAGGATTCGCTTCTGACCGCCATGGCCGTATGCATGTTTGCATCGTCGCACCTCGACGAGACATATGATCACAGCAAGGGGCATGCATGCGGTTTTCGCAAATGCGACGTTTTTGCCTTTCTGGATGGTGTTCGTTCAATCTAGGTCGGATGGAGCCCGCTGCGATCCTAACATCTTATGGCCCGCCAGCAATCTTGCTCTTTTTTCGAGACCAATATCTGGTCTCGGACCTAGATCACAGGCCCCCAACTGAAGTCACAAATAAGGTTTAGACCCACTCAACCAAAAAGACTAATTTGATGGATGATGACCACCCCACGTTTTAAGTTGTGCTTTCCCATCACTGTTAACTTATGTCTAATGTGGGACTAAAAACAACAATTTTCCTCATTGCACATTGGACCATTTGTTTTACACTGTGCGACTCTTGGAGACGTTTCGGGTTCGATCTGAAAGTCTGATATTACTTGTTAGAACTCGATGCGATCCTACCATCTCATGTCCTATCAGTGATCCAACTCCTCTCAAGACCAACACCTGGTCTTGGTCCTAAGTCACTGGCCCACCTGGAGTTACAACCAAGGTCCAACCCCACTCAACACAAAAGACTAGCCTCATGGATGATGATCATTCCACCTTTTAAGTTGTGCTTCTCCATCACCATGAGTTTTTTAGCCTGGTTTTTCAGGGAGGCAACCGTCAGAGAAAGACGTGCCGATTTCAAAGGAGGCGTTTTAAGAGCCAGTTGGTTATTTGTCCAATATGCAGTAACATCATCGGATGAGTGCATATATGGATGCACCAAGCTCTCTTGCTTGGTTTGTCTAAAAAAAATGTCGTCATAAATGAAGAAATTAAAATATGCAAAAAAAAATTGACCGCAATTAAAACATGATTTGACATGATTCAGAAATCTGAATCACTTAAAGATTTAAAACGTAGAAGATCTAGTCGAAGGATTGTCACTGAGAGTGTGTTTGTTCTTCTTCTTGACTGTGTGTATTTTGTATGCAGAGGTTAGGAGATATTTTTAAGACTTTGTATCAACTCGATGTTTGATTTTAATTTAATCTTGCATTTCAAAAAAAAAATCAAGAAAACCCAAAAATGTGTGGTTTGGAATTTGGATATCGTGGGGGGCTCGAAAGTCATAATCGTGCTAGACAACGGAGCTAGATTGAGCGTCGAGGAAAACCCTCGCCTATCATATGTAGCTAGAGAGACTCGTGCCGAGAATGCAGAAGGGAAGAGAAGGGCTTGACCAGGCCAGAGCCCATAGCTGCCGACGGGGTGCCCGTACACGACAGCTAGCTGATCCGCCGGTGCATGCGCTCCAGGCAGCCCCAGCCTGGCGCCCTGCCGGGGCGATCGGGTCGCCGTGCGGCAGCAGACACGGGGAAGCCGGAGCCGGAGCCGGGGCGGATGATCTACCGCCGCGGTGGGCGCCCACATGCACCGGGGGCGAACACAGCTAGCTGCATCCCACTGCCTGCCAGGCTGCCACCAAGGCACCAACAGCGCCCGATCGAGCGCCATGCCGTGCCGATGAGCCGATCGATGCACGGTGCTCCGTTCCATCTCGCTGCACGGCTGCAGGTGCGTGCGTGCGTGCGTGCGTACGCGCATGGCCTTTCTAGCGGTGGCCGGACGGGGTTGGTGAGCAGGGAGCAGCATGCAGGCCAGGCCAAGGGAAAGAGATGGCACCAGCTGCTAGCGATTGATTAGCTAGCTAAGGGAAAGCAGTGGCGGCTGTAGTTTCCTCCTCGGGGACCCGCCGCCCCCAGCCGTCGTCCATCTCCCCGAATTGACCGCCCAACCGTATGTGCGTGTGCGCGCGTGCGAATTTGTTCAGTTGCTTTTTTTTTTTACAGACCTTACGAAATTTATTATCAACCATTTCGAAAGCCCAAACCGAACGACGTCAACCAAACAACTAATAAACACTGAAGCACCAAGATACATAAAACCTAGCTAAATCCTAGTTAAAGATCTGACGAAGCCGACCGAAACAGCTGCTTCAAACCCTCCTCTCTCCAGTCTTGGTCCTCATGGGTTATAAATGATGAGTCGGTCGAAGAGCCCTGCAATGCAAACGGTGATCCTGACAGTTCGGTTACGCCAGTCTAATTGGTGATGTTATAAATTGGGACCAGTCACCGACTCACCGTGGCATAGAGAGGGCTAATAAACAACGCCGCCCTTGAGAGATAAGAAAGCGATTGCTTCGAGCACCACCACGCCTTCTTATTCATTGGATCCAGTAGCAACAACCACAACAGGGCAAGGGGGACAACTCTCCCCCCCCCCCCCCCCCCCCCCCCCCCACACACCCACAACCAACCATCGCCCCTAACCTCGAACAGAGTTGACGACGAGGAAGGCAAACCTCTAGCGGCTCCTCCCGACACCAACATCACTGCCGAACGAAGGAGAATCGCAGAGCACCAAAGAATCACCGAACGTGGCGGTCAATTTATTTCAATGGTACAACTTTATATAGAAAGGAAAATTTTGGGAAAATAGGTACCTATTGTCGTTGGCCCAAGCCAGACAACAAATTTGTGAAGGGTTGCCTCGCGAAGCAACCGAATGTGCTTCGCGGAGCAGCTCGGGGAAGCTGAGCGATGACAAGGTGGCTATCCTGTGGAAAACTGTAGCTTGTCCTTTATTACTGTGAGGCCCCCTATTTATAGTAGGGGGCAAATTTACATTGTCCCTTACAACTCTTCGCCGAGGGAATAAAGCAAGGGTAAGAAAGGCTTTGCTAAGAAAAGACTCCCTAGAGCTTGACCTGCCCTCGTGTCCAGGGGGCTGTAGGGGAAAACACCTCCGGGGCCTGGACTTAGACCTAATTACCCTCGCCTTTATACTTAAAGCAGGGCTAAAAGGGGGATTACAGGGGGATCTGGTTGTTACAGCGAATCATCATATCTTCCTGCCACCTAATGCCGGTTGTTACAGCCAGCTAGCGTATCTCTCTGACATGCGATATGATTCCTGACGACTGTGGCAGGCTGCTCTTGCTGTCTCCTGGTCTTCTTGTATCCCACGCAACCACCTTCGCTTCACTATTTAGACTTAGGCACCCCTAGTATTGAGTGGAGTATTTCCTGACCTGCCTCGCCTCGCTCCTAAGGGAGACCGTGAGGCTTCCAGGGAATAGGCACCTCCTTGATCCGCCGTTGCTTTGCCCAGGGAAAGCGAGGCTCCCTTCGGATATCCTCTGGTCCGCCGTTGCTTCGCACGAGGGGAGCGAGGCTTCCCTTGGACATGCACCTTCTTCTCTCTCGCAAACTGGTTTGCCTCCCTCACTGATTCGTGGGGGTAGGTGTCCCCTACTACAAAATTATGTTTCAGATGATAAATAGAAGTGCACTCTGTCTCTTTATCTTTCTCATTCACACACACACACACACACACACACAAAACTTGGTTTGTCCTACTTCAGGCTTATCATAGTGAAGACCATAGCCCTAATCGAGTGCGTGTGTTGGGTAGTGTGAATTAGATTGCAGGAAGACTCTTGCCACCCTCCCAGGGCGTTCTTATACGGTTACACATGAATTATGACCCAATGCACTAACCTCCAAATTTTCCTGAACCCTAAGTCTCAAATCCAACTTAATTCGAGGCAAATCCAGACTCTTTAGAGGCATACCTATTTTCTTGTCACTAGCAACGGGAAGGGTGACAAAGATGGTGAGGTCAGGGACGTCGATGATGGGTTTGGGGACATCGGCAACATAGGAAGATGAATGTGGGGCCCTAGAGACGATGACACCAACAACGAGGAGGATGGCAACGACGATGAGGCTAGGGACAACGACGACGGGTTTGGGGACGGTGGTGAAGGAGTATTGGAGAAGAAATGTAGCTATCATGGCACTTAGAAAATGTTAGCATTGAATGAATCCCGCACGCTGTTAAGTGTTTAGTTATGTAGATATGTCTATTCCTAGCGGTTTGCATAACGAACCGCTAGCAATACTGATGAGGATAGGATAACGTACCGAATAGTGTTGCACTGTGAGCAGACAACGATCTTATCTGGGGTTCGATTACGTGAGACAACAGGGCCTGGAGCTAAGAGCAAATATGCTCGAGGTTATGCCCCAGCAAGGAAGCTTGGGGATGGTACTCGGGGTAGAGCCCGAGCAAGCATGCTCGGAAGTACTACCCGAGCATGTCTACACTTGTGGATACCGAGCCAGGGATGATCGGCGAAGATCTCAAAGAGCCGCCCACGCCAGGGTTGCATGAGAAGGACGCGTGTCGGACCTGGTCACCCTGAGGTGGCTTCCAGTGGGACCCACAGGCCTTGACTGCCCATCCCAACATTCAAGACGGACCGCCTACCTCGGGAGCTACAAAACAAAAGTAGGCTAGCGACATAATAAATATGGGCACAATAATACACAATTAGGCACAAAACTGACAAACGGGATGTATATCTACATCTCATTACGGCTAAACTCAAGTTGTACACCATATCAATTGCTAGCTAAATCAGTAAGTGCGCCCCACGGGAGCAGTATTATTAGGTGAATAAATAACTTCCACGCAGGCAGATAAAAGGCTAGCACTAGCCTGAGTAAGAGAGACGACACATGGACGCAGACACAAGTACAAGCAACAAGAAGAAGAAGCGGTAGCAAGCATAGGACTTAGCCATCTTTCTCCAGTTGAGCATTGTAGTAGTAGCCAGAATCTAGAAGCTGGAATAGCGCTCACTCGCGCACCTTCTCTGTAAAACGCTTGAACACCAAAGCGTCAAGAAAAACACTGGAGAAGAGTTATTACCTCGTCTGGTGGGGTCCGAACCAGCCTAAAAATTTAACATGTCCAAGTGTCCAGTTCCCTTTTTTTCCTCCATCTCATAGCGGGTCTCGCCTGCAAGGTTCCAGCGGGTTGCTCACTCCCTCTACAAGTTTCTGCGGTCTGACCCTCGGGGCCATGTCAACGGCCCCAGGAGTCGACAAATATAAACTATGACTAGCGGTTCTTTGTGCGAACCACTAGGGATAGTGAGGTTCCAGTTCTACTTGCGTTAACCCCCAGGGATATCACTAGTGGTTGCATACGTGAACCGTTAGTGATAATAAAAAGAGTAAAATACACGAACGGTCCCTAAACTATTAGTCGATTCTCATCCAGGTCCTCAATCTATGAAACTGTGATTTTGGGTCCCTAATCTTTTAAAGTGGGTTTGTCCCGGTCCAAAATTGCCATGTGACGGTCCTAGAGCAAACGTGGCGCTGACATGGTCGTCCATGTCATATAAATTACTTAAAAAATCAGAAAAAATACTAAAAAATTTCAGCAATCATCAAAAATATGGGAAATAGTAAAATAATTAGGAAAATTCATAAAAAATAGAAAAGTAGCACTTGAGGGTTCCAATACGCCACGATGCTAGAGGTCCTGCGCTTACCACTGTAGAGGGATTAAAGGCAACTACACTGTCTTTATGTTTCTTTTTAATATGATTATGATTTTTCCTATGTTTATGCTTTTTTCCATCATTTTCCATATTTTTTTATTGATTTCTCATTTTTTTTATTATTTTTCGTATTTTTATGATTCTTTTGATATTTTCTATATGTTTTTAAAGATTTTCATGTTTTTCCTTTTTTCCTTTTTATGATTTTTAAAATAATTTCCCCACATTTTAATGATTTTTTCATTTTTAAAATGGTTTTTAAAATGATTTCCACATATTTTTTATGTTTTTAAATGATTTCCCTCTTTTTAAAACTATTTTACGTGACATGTTAGCGCCACGTCAGGTCTAGGGTTATCACGTGGCAAGTCTGGACCGAGACGGACCCAGTTAAAAAGATTAGAGACCCAAAACTGCAGTTTCATAGATTGGGGACCTAGATGAGGATCGACTAATAGTTTAGGGACCGCCAGTGTATTTTACTCTAATAAAAAAAGAAAAGGGGGCATAAGTGAGGCTCAAACCCACAATCTTGAGTGTGAGCCCACGCTCAGGCATCACATTCTAGCCAGTGTGTCGTTCAGTCTTTAGTCAACGTATATGGGGTCAGCATTCTTTCATGTACTAGATTCACTACCATTTGAATAAAGTAGTAGGTTTTATAAGCCATTTCAAATCCTGAAATAATGAGAATCTATGCAAAATTGCTATATATATATATATATATATTAGCTTCTATAAACCTATGTAAAATAATAAGAATCTTATAAAGTTTAATATAAAATTTGTGTTCGAAACATAGGCTAAAAATAATTAAAATTGTAAAATGGGTTTATCAACTATTTTAAATTATTTTAAAATGGCGACCTTTTCCCTTTTCTCAAATTATTTTAAAAGGCCGAAAATGTTAAATTCACATGCATGCTCACCCACCAAACTAGTATTTTATAGTGATATTGAACTATCACTAGCGGTTCTATGTGTGAACCGCTAGTGATAGTGAGGTTCCAGCTCCGCTCGCACCAACCCCTCATGATTATCACTAGTGGTTACATACGTGAACCGCTAGCGGTTGCATAGAAGGTGATGTGCAACAATAATGCAGCCTTGGGCCAATTATTATGGTGTGTAGGATCACTAGTGATTCGAATATTGAATCGCTCATGATAGGTTATTATCTTAGCGGTTCTTTGCACGAAACAATAGGATAGTATCACTAACAGTTCGTTCAAATACGCGCCAGTGATATTCATACTATCACCGGCAGTTTTTCAAGGATAAAACACGGGACGAGCTGATGGTTTTTCATCTCCTTTATCAGTGGTGGAGAGACATGGATGGACGTTTATGCGGTACTGGTGTGAGAAAACTGCTCTAGTCGTACATATATAATTTGTTCCTTAATTAGGGCCTTGTTTGTTTCAGATTAAATTAAATTAAATTAAATGAAAATTTGTTATTTTTGTATAAGCCAAATGATGTAATGTTTTGTAGTCATTCTTGTGGGGTTTAAAATAGTACTTCTTAAAGTTTGTAAAATATTTTTTCATAATTTTGTAAACTCGTTAAAACGTATTTTAAGGAGGTCATAAATTTGTTACAGTAAAACATAACTCCACATTAATTTGAAAGAAACAAGGCCTGGTTACCTAAAAAAAGAGCGAAGAGGGCACCAATTCTTAAACGATGGGACGTCTACAAGAGTCGTCTCAGTAGTCAGTTCCCTTGACCAGACACCAAGGATTGAACCCGGGTCAGTAGGGCGCCCCGCGGCCGTGCGGCCGTGCGAGTTGCGACGTGCCTCGGTTCCTGCCGTTTTTGTACTTACTACCAGAGCTAACTCTGTGCAATAATGCCCTCGTCATTCTCGTCTCTATATACGTACCACGCGTGGTCTCCTCTGATTCTCCGGGCTGTATAGGTACATGTACTTGTGGTTGTGGTCGTCCAAGTGCAGTTGAGTTGCCCGTGCTGCAGGCAGCTCCATCCAATGCGCTACGTACGTAATAAAGCGCCCGAACTAGCTGCCAGGCTTGCTTTGCTGTGGACCTGTAATGGCCACAGTCACAGGCCAGCTATGCTTGTAGCCAGGGGTGGGCATTTTTATACCGAACCGAACCGATCAAACCGAAAATTTCGGTTTTTCGGTATTTTAGTTCGTTTTCGGTTTATGGATTGAGAAAACCGAGCAAACTCGGTTCGGTTTCGGTTTCAGCCCGTAAAAAATCAAAATCCTGAACATTTCCCATTCCTTTCAGCCCATGGACCAGTAGCCTCCCGGCCTCCCCCACCTCCCCACGCGGGCCACGCCTTCGGCCTTCCTCCCCCCACGCAGACGCAGGCACGCAGCCAGCCAGCCACGCCCTAATGCCTTCCTCAGTTCCTCTCCTCCCCACCTTAAGTCCTCAACCCTAAGTCCCTAAGGCGGATTTGAAGCTCGCGGTGCCGCCATTCTCACCTAGCCTCAGCTCCCCTCCCTCCTGCGCACGCCGCGACCTAGCCTCGGCTCCCCTCCCTCCTACGCATACATGGTGGCAGGTGGTGCCCTCCTGCTTGCGCGGTCGCGCCACGACGGAAGCGGCCAACGACAGCAGGTGGCGCGGTGGCGCCCTCCTGCGCGCCGCGATGGGGCTCGATGGCTCCTCTCCTTCCCCTCCGTGGCGGCTCTTCTTCTTCCCATGCGCGGCGGCAGCGCCTAGACAGGTGTTGTGCTTCCTTTCTCCTTCATCCAAGCCTCACGATGTTTATGTGCCTCTTTCTTTCCCTGATTCGGTGATACCGAAATACCGAACCGAAATATTTCGGTATTTCAGTTTCGGTAGTTGAAATTTCTCAAAAAAAAATGGTACTCAAGTATGGAATACCGAACTTTCAAAAATACCGAAATACTGAAACCGAATATACCATATTACCGAATGCCCACCCCTACTTGTAGCCAGGACAAGGGCCGAGTTCCGTTGGTCTAACTCCGTTGAGCGGCATCTCGTCCCAATCGTCTCAACGACACTGTAAGTCTGTAACAAATAGAGTAGCAATGAACAGTAAATATAGAGAGTGAAAATAGTAACACGGTTATTATTGAGAAGGCGAATAGTGATGGAACAGTTCCATTGAAGAGGTGACATGTGGATAATGATGATCCAGTGGAGACAAAATACTACTCCCTCCGTTCCAAATTTTAGTTCACTGTTAACTTTTAGATATTCTAATTGACATTCATCTTATTCAAAAAATATATGTAAATATTATTTATTTTGTTGTGATTTGTTTTATCATTAAACATATTTTAAGCATGACTTATATTTTTGCATGTTTGCATTAATTTTTTGAATAAGACAAATGGTCACAAGGCGTGTTCAAAAGTCAACAGTGGTTAGAGGTGTCCAAACGGGCCGGGCCAACAAGACTGAACCGGGCCGGCCCATACTGTTCACCGAACAGGGTCAGCCCGGTTCGGTTAACTGAACCGAACCTGGGCCGAGGCCTCGGCCCGTCGGGCTGGCCTGGTTCGGTTCGTATAGTGACGGGCCGACCCGGTTCGGTTTTGGCCCGGTTCTGTTCGTCACTGTAGCATATTTATTTAATTAAATATATTCATTTATATATATATATTTCTAATGATATATAGTGTATTTACGCAATTTATAGTGTATATTTGTAAAGTATAGTGGTTTTTTCTTAATTTATTTAGATTTTTGAAATTAAAATAAATCAACCCATGTAAAACCGGCCCGGCCCTGTTCGGTTACTGTGCGAACCAAACATGGGCCGAGACCGAGGCCCAGTGGCCCGGTTGGCCCAGTGGCCCGGTTGGCCCAGTTCGTACAGTAAACGAACCAAACGGACCCGAACCGGGCCGGCCCGTTGGCCACCTCTGACAATGAACTACAATTTGGAACGAAGGGAGTAAAAAAGACCTAAGGTTGGAAAGGCGGGGACATAGGTCTCAATGGTTATTGTCTGGTTGTCATTACCTAGACAATATGATTGACCCCTAATGATAGATGTTTTGGCAGATGCTTTATCAAAGACCCTATTACGTTGATTTACAGGATGCTTGCTTTTTCTAAACTTTGGACAGGTCTTCTGAAGGCTGACGACAAGAAGCTGGTGGAGATGGGGATGACGAGAATCTTCCAAGTCTTATAAGATTAGCCGGACTCCAATGACAAGCTTCTTAAGAAAAGAAATGGACAGTGAAAAGGGGGCTTCGCTGCTGAAAACTTCAATAGGAGAGTTCGATGAGTCTCAGTTCGTTGGTTGTGCTCTTTGGGTTTTGGTTCTTCTGTGAGCCTACGTGCTCGTTTTCTGGTTGTTATTTAGCTTTTGCTATGAAGATGATGAGAGTCTAGGTTTAGGGCTTTGTTGTTGCATGATCGGTGAGGCAACGGATCGTGCAACTTCCCCTGTTCGTTCTTTTGTCTATTTCTGTGATTAAGGTACTGATTGTAATGCTTGGGGATATTTTTTTCCGTTTTACACAAAATGGAAATCGGGGACTCCTCTTTTGCAAAAAAAAAAAAAAGAGGAAATGACCTAAGGGTCATGGAATTGGTGTGTCCATGAGAGGAGACTGATTGATCGTAAAAGCCCTGATTTGTAGGTTTGTTTGAATCGGCACTTTGCCGAATTAGGTCGCGTATTAAAATACATTTTCATTATTTGAAAAAGTGCCATGACTAATTAGCACACTTTTTTCCACCGTCAAGCTTAGTCTTAAAACTTAGGCTCCTACCACATACATATCATATACTTACTTTCTAGCTAAGTTTTATACTTACGACTTAAAAAATGTGGCAACGAACCAAACGTCTTTGTGTTATAATGAGTATGAGTATGACATTAGAACCGGAAGCTGGGAGTGAAACCGGAACGGATAAGTATTTCCCATAACGCCAGAATGAGCTAAAATGGGTTCGTAGTGAGTAATTCAGTACATGGGTGATGGGCCTATCAACTAGAAGCTCGGTGAACTAGAGGTCCTTAAAAAGAGAATGGGCTAGCGATGAGCAGTAGTGAGTATTCAATCCATGGGTGACGGGCTTATTAACTAATCCCTCCGTTTCACTGTATTTGTTCATATCTCGAAAAAATACATTTCATAATGAGTATCAAGAGTGTAGTTATTGTGATGTTTCCACTCTTTACCCCTTAATTAAATGCTTAGCAAGAAGAAAAGTAGCTGGAACATGCTATTAAATAGGAGTATGATGATCTTTGCACATGGTTTTTTCTTGTAACTACTACTTCCTCCGCTCTGAATGTAAGGCATATAATTTTTTTGATAAAGTCAAAAAACGTAAACTTTGACCATTAATTTTTTTCATATTATATCATCAATAATTATAAAATTAACATCATATCAAAATACTTTCAAATACGAATTTAACTATATCACATGCATAACATTGAACATATATGTTCCTAGCATAATTATTAGTCAAACGTTCTAAACATTGACTTTTTAAACTACATGCACGCCTTACATTTTAAAACGAAGGAAGTACTTGCTTGGTTAGTGCGCATAGTGTGCCATAGACAAACATAGGGAAACAAAGGGAGTAACGAATAGTGAGAATGAAGACAGAGGTCATCAATGATAATGATGCAGTGATGATCCAAGGCACAGGTGCAAAGCCCAAAGCCTAATAATATCCCGGTAGTCCCTCTATAACAATGTAGCAAATATAGAGGGGCTGCTAGAGAAACTTTTAGAGTGTAATGTAAATTGTGAAGGAAATTTATAGGCATGGATAGAGGGGACGCCAATAGTGTTTTACAAGAAACTTTTAGAGGTGCTGTTGGGATGCTCTAAGAGTCGCAAAGTTAATTGGCAATCAATATTAAAAATTCATTTCCAACCATAATGAGCCTAAATGATATAAAAAAAAATCCCTTGTAAGAGAATCACTAAAATAAATAGTTACATGGCTTGCCTATTGGATTGCAAAGGAAACATAGGTTTTGGCAGCCTATATATCATCAATCAATCAATGTTATAATACAAGGCGCGGACAGGCCGCCTCCCGGCGAGGCCACGTCGCCCGCCTTCACCGCTCTGCGCCACGTCGCCGGAAATCCGAAGGCCGTTCGATCGTCTCCCGAAATCATATCCGGCCGTCCATATATGATTTATATATAAAATGATTTCTTTTGCGAGATCCTCAACACGGCGGGTGAATTCGCCAGTTGGCTAGCAGCGCTACCGCTCGCTCCGCAGGCCAGCGTTCGACTCCCTGCCTCGCCCGTGGTTTCTCCGATTTTTCCCCGTACGCGTAGCTCTCTCGTGCACCTTTCCCAGCCTGTACGTGCGCTCTCTCTACATCTCCACAACGTTTTTTTTTTCAGCTAGATCTCTTTTTCCCCTTTTCTATTTTCATTTCAGCACGTCATAGGAAAAAGAAAAGAAAATCAAAGACTTCAAAAATGGAACCATGAAAAAAAAATAACATGCGCACGAAGTTATTTTTTTTATCTTAGATTCAGAATTTTCTTTCCCTACATTTTCCATTTCTTTTTTTTGATCATAAAAAATTGGAACAATGCTTGCAGAAAGAAAAGGGAAAAAACCAAAACAAATAAAAAAATCAAGTGTCGGTAGATGACTAACTGGGGGGTCACCACCGGCAATGAATTTGTACGAGGGGACGCTAATCAAGAACTAGACCAGATGGCTAACACAAGACAGGGTTATACAGGTTCAGGTCCTCAACGGAGAAGGTAATACCCTACTTCCTGTGTTCTGGGATTATATGGTGAATCAAGATGCGGGATGCAAGATGATGCTGTGCGCTGTAGATAACTCTACGCTTCTGTATTGTTGCCCTTGTCGATGGCCCCTATCCCCTCCCTTTATATAGTGCAGGGGGATAGAGTTACAGGATAGCACGCGATATGCGGTAGCTAATTCTGTTGTGTCGTTACATGTCATGCATGTGTTAATCTGCTAATTACATGGAGATAGATCATATCCTCGGGGAACTTCCTTGCAGCTCAAGCCGCGCGTAGTCCGAGTGGTCTCTATCTTCAGCCGGCCGACTTGGATCGCCCCCTATCTGCTCCCTTATGGGCCTTCTAGAGGATACCCGGGGCCCATGTAGGCCACATGTGCCCTTACATCATGTTTGTTCTACCTATTTTTTCACATCATACAATATTAATTTGTTGCTTCCTTTACTGAATTTTGTTTTTTTATCTACAAAGAGAATCTCTCACCAGCAGCCTCATCTATTCCTGCGGAGGCACGCAGAAAGCGTAAGGCATCCATCGACCTTGCCAGAGCAAAAGATGGTCCACAGCAGAAGGCCAACCGACACTACCGTAGGTTGCCATTGTTTTTTGTGCTTCATCGTTCATGTAGTTTATGCCAGGGATTACCTCTGTGCATGGTATTAGTCTACAAATACTACTTCATCAATCCCTATCAACATCGTTCTGACGCTTCTTATTCTCAATAGAAACACCGCTGAAACATTCCCCGCTATACAATCGTG
>SPJY01013201.1:206807-292037 GCA_005191435.1 Raddia distichophylla
GCGCGTCTTCGGGTAGTATATCCCTACATATCTATGTTTTTACCAATCCCCCCCCCCCCATTTGACACGTGTCCTCTCGTGTATCCACGTTGACAAGTTAACGTCGGCCGTCCGTTCGTCGGCTGAAATGATATCTAGCCGTTTCTTCCAACTATATATATATGAAAGGAATTCTTCCTGTAGCCACTTGACGAAGCGGTCCTTCTGCAGTTTTGTCCGATAGGTTGGCAGCACGTGCCTTCAGGCCACCCGCCTGCGGTTCGATTCCGATGTTTCCCCTCGCAAGTTTCCTTTTTTTGTTTTCTCCTTTTCCCTCGGTAGCTCTGTTTCATTCAGAAAATATGTGCTAATGCTGAGTTTCAAACCTGAGTCATTCAGGATACTAGGTGGACTGGTACACCATGAAGGCTAAATCATGGACAAAGACACACTATGAAAAACATAAAGGTCATGTCCCGTATGAATGCACGGGAAGCCATCTAGTTGGAGATGGTTTTGTGTGGCAGATTTCAGCGCATGCTACAATCCTACAATCATATAATGTGCTATATCACGAAACCCATATTACTCCTGTTTGTATGATTGATTGGTTTGCTTGTGCCATGTGTGATCACCAATGCAGTAGTACATAATCACATATCCATATATCAATATAGTTACATCTTACAAGTTGGTGTTTTGCAAGTTGGTGTTGGAGGTCTACAGGTTATATTTCATTTCATTATTTTCAAAAAGGATTAATTGCATATGTACCATTATTGAACTCTAATTTCACATAAATAACATTACAAAATATGATTTGATTTAGATACCATTACAAAATGACTTTGATTTTAAAATTGTTGTTATCAAGCATTTCAGTCCTATATGAAATCAAAATGCATTCGAAACACACATTCTGAATGATGGATCCCATAAACCATACACTCAACTTTTTCTCCTACTCTTTTTCTTTCTCCCAATTCTCTCTCTCTCTCTCTCTCTAAACTCCAGCGCGGCCGACGTGCCATGGCCGCCACTCCCAACCGTGCGTCACATGTGCACCTCATTGTCGTCGCCGCAATTCGGCCTCTGCACCGCCCCATCTCCCCCAACTTCGTCGCCGCTGCAAACTCGAGCTCAAGCGCCCTATCTGGCCTCTTCCTGCGCACCTCGCCATGACCACCTCGGGCCTTGGGTCCGAGTGCCACCCTGCCAGCCCTCCGCCCCCGGCCATGCCTCGCCCGCGCACCTTGTCGTTACAGCCACGGACTTGACCCTAAGCACCACCTTCCTGCTCTCCACGCACATGCTATGGTTGACCCCCCGACTATGCCTCGCCCGCGCACCTCACCGTCATCGTGGGAAGTTCGAGCCCGTGTGTCGCCCTATTTCCCCCAACTACGGTAGCCCCTCCACCCCCAACTCACAGAGAGAGAGAGAGAGAGAGAGAGAGAGAGAGAGAGAGAGAGAGAGAGAGAGAGAGAGAGAGAGCATGTGGAAGGACTAAGTAGGTAGAAAGAGAGAGGAGAAAGAGGCGCAACGACCGGTGGTTGAGATGGCGGTGACAACTTTTTTGATAGATAGAGGAAGGGAGAGTGGATCTAAGTGAGAGAAGAGAGAAAAGGAAGAAAGAGTATGACAAGTGGGACCTAACTGTCATAGTGTATATTAATCCTAAAGGGTCCGCAATGAAAAATTTGAAATCATCTTCACTTTGTAATTGTATCTAAATAATTTTGCACTTTGTGATGGCATCTCTGTAAAATCAAAGTTCAATGGGTATGGACGCAATTAACCCTTTTAAAAAAATATACCTGCATGCTAGTTTCAGCCTTTCAGGTGTTCTGTTCTCCGAGAGGCGCGTGCATCCTCTTCACAAAAAAAAAAAAAGAGGGTCTGTGCAGTGGTGAGGTTAACAACATGGGCCTGCAATGTGGTTGTTTATTTTCCCGGAAGAAGACTTTTAGGCCTGGGCCTGGGCGTGGAAAGAGCAGTAACAAAGCACAATTACCACGCCTTTCAGCCGTTTTCCCCAACTGCAAAGAGCAGTCCAACGCAGAAAATAGTCGGGGGATAGGGATCGAATAAAAAAAATTCATGAGAAATAAAATTCGATTAATTGGTCAGTCGTTGATTATCGATCAATTGAGAAAATTAAAAAAATACAATCAATCGCTCATTGGTTGGAAAATCAACAAGTTTTAAATCAATGCAAAATTTTAAAATAAAAAATGATTATTTTTATCATTTTTGTTTTTAATAAGACGAGCATGGTGTCGAGGATCGTGAGCTAGGCCTCACCACTCCGAGCTTATTTGATCCGCATGGTGGCCTGAGTAATCATTTTTTTCCTTCGCTCCTGAGATAGACACCAAACAATTATACTGGTTTGGGTCTCCTTGTTGCGATAATAACTCTATGTCCAGTCTTGCTTTACTCTATATTGGCAGGAATTTACAGTGGAATGGATTGCAAAAATGGTGGATCTTGGTAGGTATTCTTGCTATCGGGCCTCATTAGAGCATCTCCAACAGTGCCCAAAATTCTTTCCCTAAACCAGTTTTTGGCTAAAATCAATAAAAAATAGTCTCCAACAGCTCCCTAAACCGGTGCCCAATATATTCGCTCACCCAAAACATGCCCTCCTCGTCCTCAGATTTGCGCCAGGCTTCTGTGCTCCCTATCGCTCGCCGACCGCGTTCGCGCCTTCCTTCCTCCCCGCATCGACGAACCAGTGACGCGGCTCCTGCTCCTCCCAAACCCCCGCCCCCTCCAATCTCTTCTAGCCGCAGCGTCTCGCGCCGCCATGGCCGATTCCGGCGACTCGTCCCCGCACTCCGCCGCCGCCACCGAAGACGCGCACCACGAGGGCTCGGACGCGGCGGCGGCGGCGGTGGCGGCGCAGGCTCCGCCCCTGCCACCGGCGAAGGTGCGGCTGATGGTGAGCTACGGCAGCAGCAAGCAGCAGCGAGAAGCTGTCCCTTTTCCTCTCCTCTCCTCTCCTCTCCTCTCCTCTTCCGTGGGAGTCCAAGAATGGCCGGTGGCGAGATGGGCGGCGGGTTCTTTGGCCACCACCCACCGCCGGCGGCGTTCCGGGAGCAGCTTGTGTTGGGGGAAGACGAGGAGGGGTACCACGGTCACGTCGATGAGGCGGAGGAGGGCGGCGGCGTCGCCGCCGGCGGGCAGGGGAAGCTCTGCGCGAGGGGCCACTGGCGCCCCGCCGAGGACGCCAAGCTCAAGGACCTCATCGCGCAGTACGGCCCGCAGAACTGGAACCTCATCGTCGAGAAGCTCGACGGCAGATCAGGTGAGAGCTCAATGCCGGGACGTGTTCTTGCGTTCTTCGATTCAATGCGAGTTCTTGAGGGAAAAAATGTAGTAGTTTTGATGCAATGGCGATCGGGGGTTGTGAGCTGTGAGTTCTGACTCGAGCTTGCTTTCTTTTTTTCACGGCGGCGGCGGCGGCGACGGCGAACAGGGAAGAGCTGCCGGCTGCGGTGGTTCAACCAGCTGGACCCGCGGATCAATCGGCGTTTGGCACTAATTATTGGGAACTGTTGGGGAATGGTTTGTTTTTTATCTCCTAAAACTTTTTGGGAGGTCCTAAAACCAGTCTTTTGGGACTCTATTTTTTGGGCACTCTTGGAGATGCTCTTAGTCCTACACCATCTATTCAACCCCCTCCCACTCTTTAAATAGATTTCTCCGGTTGGGCTAGTCACCTATATGGGGACACGAATTCCTAATTCTTTTGTCTCTACGAGGGGTTTATTTCACCTTTTATCGATTCCTTCTTATTTGTGCGTGGAGCATTGTCTGTGTTGTGTCTCCAATTCTTATCCTCCGTGGAGTCGCTTCACCGTAGAGTTTTCCTCGCCTCTTCCTTCTTGCTTATCTGCTCACTGGCAGTTCTCTTGGGATCCCTATCACATGGTGCTCTGCACGTTTGTCCGACTAGATTTGTCTCAATTCTTTAATTTGACATTAAATTTTATTTCTATTATTTTTTATTTAAAATTTGTGCATTTTTTTCTGTTGTAGTGGCATGAACTCTTTCTTTTAATATGGACTTTTGTTTTATTACTTTTATTTCAGATTTCTATATTGTTTTGTTATAATTGATATAAACTCTCTTTTCATATGGTATGGACTTTTATTTATATTATTTTCAATAAAAAAATTCCTATTTATTTTGTAGTTCATATGAAATCTTTCTTTTAATCTACTTCATTATAATCCGGACACATAACAATCAACAATCTTTCTTTTTCTTTCCGATAATGTGTAAATTTCTATGATTTTAGGATTAATGTGGAAGGTTAATTGAACCCTATTTTAATAATATAATATATTTCTATAATTTTTTAATTAAATTATTTATTTATTTTATAGTTCATATGAAATCTGCTTTCAATCTAATCCATTATAATTTGGTCCGCAACAATCAGCGGTGTAGTTATTTCTTTTTCGATCAAAAAATAAGGATTTTTTTTATAATTTTACAATTATTGTTGTGTTCCATACTTCCATCGCTCTGTTTTAGTAATATACTCTTTCGTTCTTTTTTATTTGTCGTTGTTGACTTTTAGACATGACATTTGACCATTCGTCTTATTCAGAAAAACTATTACAGTATCACTTATTTTGTTATGATTTGTTTTATCATGAAAGGTACTTTAAGCATGACTCTTTTTTTTTTTTTGCATATTTGCACTAAATTTTTTAATAAAACAAATGGTCAAAGGGCATATCCAAAAGTCAACGGCAACGAATAAAAAAGAATGAAAGGAATAATACTCACTCTGTTATTGAAAATTAGTCGTTTTATATTTTTCCTAAGTCAAGGCTTTAAAACTTTATCCATCAAGAACTTCTAAACTATTTATACCGAGAACATAAAACCATATAAATATATTTGTTTTGAAAAGAAATTTTATAATACTATAATTTTTAATATTTAAAGACTTGTAGGGATAGGTCTGTCAGTAAGGAAAAACTAGATATGTATAGGTCAAGTTCAATAGGGCTAAAGCTACCTGGTATGGGCAACAATAGTTCTTTCTTTGGGAAAGCTGCTAACTAAGCTAGAGAGGAAATGGAACAGAAACGAGGAAGACGCAGTACAGATGGTTATCAATAATCTGCATGGGCCCATCAAAGAAGCGATGGTGCTAGGAGATTGCCAAGCATTCCCTCAATAGACAGTACCATAGGTTGGTTCCATTATAAAATTTTTAAAAGTTTTTACTGTCAAAGTTTTATTCTGGAGATTGTGTCAATGTTCAAAATAACTACTCCCTGCAATTCCATAATACTTGTCATTTAAGACTTTGATACGGTTTTCAAAATACAACTTTGACCATCAGTTACTAATGAAATTTAATTACAAAATCCATGAAAATATGATATTGTGAAAGTATTTTCAAGACAAATTTATATATATGATTTTTATATACATGAATAGTTGAAAAGATTTTTATAGATAAAGTTTTAAAACTTTGACTTAGGACAAACCTAAAACGTTAAATATTATGGAACCGGAAGGAGTAGTATATAGATACTCCCTCCGTCTAAAAAAGAATGTCATTTTGTTTTTCAAATTTTGTCCCAAAAAGAATGTCATCCTAAACTATGGGTTCCACTCCATGATTAAATATGGAGTATTTTCTATTAGGCTGCTGCATGTGCTCCTCTTTTCACACACATTTATTAGGATTATTTTTCCAACCGGCCCTGGTTTAATTCAACCACCTAGGATACATGTGTTATTTTACTTGGATAATATTCTCTCAGTTTGAATGCTAGAATGGCATTGTTTTTTGAGAGGGGGGAGTTCATAGATAGATAGATACTACATAGATAGGTAGACATACTACTAGCACTGCTCCATGAAAAGGCGCGAGCACAGCACGTGCCCCTTGGCCCGAGCGGGAAGCAGCAGCGGCAGCTAGGCGAGGCGACCCACCACACGAAGGCAAGCGATCCGAGCCCATCTGATACGGCCGGGCCGCGGTCCGATCCAGTAGGCAGTAGCCTTGGACGCCACGCCCAAGCTAAGCATCCGATCCGATGCCAAATCGCCAATGCCAATGCCATGCCATCCATCTCTAGGCCGCGTCGGTATAAAAACTCGCAGCTTCTCCTCGATCGATCCCTCCTACCGAATCTATCATCCTCTCTAGCTTCTACCTTCGTCCACGCCATTGCAAGAACAGGTCAGGGTAACTCACTGACTCTCATCGTTTGCAAGAGCAGGAGGATGGGTAGAACATGGGCTCTCCTCGGCCACCTCCACGCCATTGCAGGGTACGTATGTGCCACACCTACACCTCCACCGTCTCGCTCTTGGCCAGGTCGCGAAACCCTTCCTTCTAGGATCACTTCTCGACAATCTTTCTATGTTTTTTTCTTATGCTACCTCAAGTTTTAAGATCCATACGTGTCTTGAGAGTGTCACGCATGGATACTGGGACGTAATCTAGGGGTAAGAGGGGTTTTATAGACAAACTTGTACTGGTGGCTGATAAGAGATTGTTCTCCTCTTCTATGTGCAGGCCGAGCTTGACCCTCATATACCCGCTGTAAGTGAGCATTGATCAGATTAGTGGTTTGCATGGCAGTAGTGTCATTGTTCTGTTGATGAGATGGTTGAATGCATGGGAGGTGATTTATCTCGAATCTCGATATGATCAGGTACGCATCGATCGCGGCGCTGGAGAGCACGTCGAGACTGGATGACGAGCAGTGGCTAGCCTACTGGATACTCTACTCCTTCATCACCCTCATGGAAATGGCGGCCGAGAAGGTCATCTATTGGTAATTCATGTTGTTGATCCACCCGTCTCGATGTCTCATAGTAGTTACCAACGACAGATCGACGGTATAGTTTAGATATACTTAACTTAAAGAATGGTTCTCACGAGAATATATAGTACAAATGCTACCATAGTCTTATGATATAACCGCACAAAGTAATTCTATTAGCTAAAAAACTCACCTAGCTATGGCTGGGTTAAAAAATCGAGTCAATGTGCCATTACATTGAGAGAGGGGAGGGATGAGCCGTGTTCTAGCATAACCTAGAATTCGTGGCACCGTTGTCGTAGGATACCACTGTGGTACGAGGCGAAGGTCCTGTTGGTGGCGTGGCTGGTACTGCCGCAGTTCAGGGGCGCCTCCTCCATCTACGAGAAGTACGTCAGGGAGCAGCTCAGGAAGCACGGGGCGAGGTGGCATCAACACCACGGCCACGGCCACGGCGCCGACCACGGACCGCACGTCCGGATGGTAAGCTGCTCTTGCTCGGTGGCCGGTGCAACTTCTTCTCCGGCCATGGTGACATGGCCGGCCGGTCTTGTGATCTTGCCATGGCCATGTCGTATATGGGTTAACGTGGCCGGCGGAAATTGCCATTGGTTTGCGTATCAAGAGGGGTTTACACGATCGACGACTATGCTCTGTAACTCTGTTTGCTGGACTCGCAGGGTGAGCATGGCGTGCACTGAGGAGAAACGGGATTCCATGTCTGATAGTAATTGGTTTGTCCATCCGGCGATCGAGCGGGCCGGGCCAAGCCGACGTGGATGGATCCTCTTCGTTCCGGCGTGGCACACGGTTGCTTGATTTGTGGGTCAATATGTGGGCTGCGCAAGATGGGCGTCGCGTCTTCGCGAGCAGAGCATTGGGAGGGATGCCACTCGTATATAGTACATGCTAGTTAATTGTGTTCGATGAGAGGATTCATGTTCGTTGTAATCAATAGATTCAATTACAAATATTCTCTGCCTTCGGTCACAGACTTACGTTTCTACACGTGCTAGCCAAAGCTTCGCAACGTAAGTGGGATTTTACCCTCTTATTGAGTTACAATTAGTTACTGCGAGATCCCACTTTAGATTCAAGATGGTTTTCGTGGTACATGGCATCTCTTGGTATCTTTACGTACATAAGTAACATCCTATCACATGGATCTTCAACAAAGACTCAAATGGTTATACCTTATAAAGAGATCGTTCCTCCTACACTACTACGGAACGGGACTTATTGAAGGGAAACGGGTAGGCTACGCGAGCACAAAATCAAATTTTACCACGAATCACCCAGGAGCACAAATAAATAGAGGATCACAGATCGTTACCCTTGACACACAGATGCAGCGGAAGCAGTTGCTTGCGCGTAGAGGAAGTAGACGTACTCGCCCAGATCACTGCCGAGTTCTCGCCCATGCTCGCCGAGTGGTTCCCGAGTGGTCGTCGGTGTTCGCCGAGTGGTTGCGGACTGCTCGCCGATGTCTCACCTGTGTATGCTGACGATCCAACCGAACAGCGCGTCCGCGAACGGCAACGCCTCTAGCGGTATCCACACGTACCGAGCAGGAACACCTCACGTGGTGTGCTAGCACCTCGCCGTGCGGCTAGGGTTTCTGGAGAGCAAGAGGGGCGCGTGATGGCTAGGCGTGGTGAAGACTTAACTCATCGCTACAAGCCGCCCCTATGCCTCTCCTTATATAGTCACGCTAGTGGGCTTTGGCCCGCTAGGGTTTCCATCTCTTACGTAGATCATATCCATATACAAACCCATTAAACAGTTCCAACCCGTTAAGTGTGTGACCCGTTAGATGTAGTGCAAGTCGGCCGTGGATTCGGAAACTCGTTTCCAATCCACCAAAATTTTTTATTTTTTAATCCTTTTTAAATAAATATTTTATTTTTAACCCCTCGACAAAAGTATCTCCAAATCTAACCCTTTTGGCCGCGCCACGCCGCCTGGCGCGGCTTATACATTTTGCCGCGCCAGTGCATGTGGCGCGTCAGAGGTGCCACGCTATGGCCCAAGGCCAGCCGCAGCCGGCGTGGCATTTTCTGGGCCCCACCTTTGCCGTGCCACATGCACCGGCGCGGCAAAGGCCTGGCAGGTGGGCCCGCTGTCGGTAGCCTCGCAGGCTCCTGCCTTGCTCACCGGTGACGTGGGGGCGCCTTTGCCGCGCCGGCGCGCACGGCGCGTCGAGGCAATCCTGGGCGCGGGCATCTCGGCGAGCGAGTTGACGAGGACACTCACGTAGAGGTTGGTCTTGAGGTTCACCACGTTAAGGCTCAGCCCGTAGTACACCACCGAGGCCAGCAGGTTGATGAGCACCAAGAAAAGGAACCATTGTTCGTGATTTTATTCGAATAAACATTAAGGGACTATACTTTGATCGGAAATGACAAGCAGTACTCCTACTTCTTTCGAAACAAGTAATGTGCAACCATCCATTCATCACCATTGTTGTATCCAAAAAGTTCAGCAACTAAGATGAAGAATGTCCGCCAATATGCTATCCAGTTGGTAGTCGATTCCTTCCCATAAGTTCCCTCGAAGATCAGCCTTATGGCAGCAATGTGCTTGTCCATGCGTTTCAGCCACTCCTCACTACAGGAAAAATAATGCGAATATTCAAATCAAATAGGTCAATTAACATACAATATTCTGGACTTATTTAGGCAAAGATAGATTGTATTTAATGCCTAAAATTTTATGTAAAAGTAACAAATTTTATCCTTTTATTGTATAACTTCAGCAGTTAAGTACTTTGGTTTGAACTAATAGCAGAATGCAATTCAGAAGTCCATAAACTAGTACTTCAGAATGTATTGCATATCGTTTTCTCTCTATAGGTCATGATCTGAAATGTATTTTGGATTTGACTAGAATTAATAAACAATGGAACATTTAAAATCATGTTAGTATGTATGGAGCACTAGGGCATGGATGCTTTATAAACTTGGGAAACATATACCTAGTTTTAGCATAATGTGTGCCACTGACAAGCCAATGACTGGCTACAGATACATCTCCCTGCAAAAAAAATATTGTCAGTAGTCGATCCATGGTCAGACAACCAACATTCATTTTTGGCTAGTGGCACAGGAAAGTAATCTTTGAAACTAACCTGAAAATATATGAGGAGGTTTGCTGATGGCATTGTTCCTCCAGTAAAGAAATACCTTGTGATCCAGTCATCATCATTGTTGTCCTGTTGAAAAAGTGAGTCATGATTCACACAAGAAATATATATAAAAAATTAATAACTCAAACGTTGTCCACTACTTATTGAGTTACTTCCTTTTACAGAAGGAAATAAGAGTTATATCCAAAGTCCGAAGACACCGTTGAGGATAAGTAATTAATAACTTTACCCTGGGGAAAATCCTATCCCTATTAGAATTAGTAAGGATCAGACTTTAAGAACATAACTTCATTTGGAATCAATCAGGCTTAAATTATGTTATACGCAAGCCAAACACATATACAAGTAGAGCTGTAACAAGTGGCAGCATGAATCCACAAAACGGAAAGCTACTTTAGATGAAGCAAAGTCAAATGACGAATGAAAACGCAGAATTGTTAATGTACCTCAAAGTGATATGCAAATGTCTTGTGGCAGAAGTAGTGAACAAACAATAAGCTATCATCTTTCATCCACTTGGATATGTTCTTAAGAAGTGCTTTGTAGTTTTTCATGTGCTGCACATCAGGCCCATTATAAACATTTTTTTCCTTGAAAAATAAATGAACACAGGAATACACCGAATTGAGGTATACCTCAAACTTCTCTATGGATATGACCCTGTCAAAAGAACGCACCATCTGCATTACTGTATGTCTAGCAAAGGTTTTTGCATGTGAAGGATCATTTTTGTTGGCACTGGAGCTGAGGCATAAGAAATAGATTAAAAAACATTGAGGATGCCATGTTCTAATGACATCTTTGGCTTATGTGGTAGTAGAATTTCACTATTTGAAACAACTACAGATCAAAGAAGCAATACTAGTACGTGTGATGAAGATGAAATCAAACTGCATTGTCATCAGTAGAGGCTGAAATACCCATTTAAAAGGAAACATTCAATTGACACTACATGGCAACAAGTATGAATCCATCAAACCCCCATCAGTACTAAAAGAAGGGCACTTACCTACACTGCTCTTCTATGAAAGCCTTTTGTGTTGTTGAGTTGCATATCCCTGTAATACTGCAGTTTCTATATTTCTTTGCTATGTATAAAGATAGGGATCCCCAACCACATCCAACATCAAGGACGCTTTGACCATCTTTCAGCTGTGCCCTCTCACAGTACAACTCCATCATTGCAACCTCAGCATCTTCTAGGGCGCTCGAATCATCGGGGAAGTAACAGGAACTGGAAAAAAATTACATACGTAAAATAACACATGAAAATGACTATTAATTTACTACACTTCATTAGCTTAAAAAATCGAGTCAATGTGCCATTACATTGAGAGAGGGGAGGGATGAGCTTCTAGCATATATAACCTAGAATTCGTGGCACCGTTGTCGTAGGATACCACTGTGGTACGAGGCGAAGGTCCTGTTGGTGGCGTGGCTGGTACTGCCGCAGTTCAGGGGCGCCTCCTTCATCTACGACAAGTACGTCAGGGAGCAGCTCAGGAAGCACGGGGCGAGGCGGCATCAACACCACGGCCACGGCGTCGGCGCCGGCGCCGACCACAGACCGCACGTCCGGATGGTAAGCTCTTACTCGGTGGCCGGTGCAACTTCTTCTCCGGCCATGGCGACATGGCCCGGTCTTGTGATCTTGCCATGGCCATGTCGTATATGGGTTAACATGGCCGGCGGAAATTGCCAATGGTTTGCGTATCAAGAGGGGTTTACACGATCGACGACTATGCTCTGTAACTCTGTTTGCTGGACTTGCAGGGTGAGCATAGCGTGCACTGAGGAGAAAAGGGATTCCATGTCTGATAGTAATTAGGTTTGTCCATCCGACGATCGAGCGGGCCGGGCCGGGCCGGCCCAAGCCGGCGTGGATGCATCCTCTTCGTTCCGGCGTGGCACACGGTTGCTTGATTTGTGGGTCAATATGTGGGCTGCGCAAGATGGGCATCTTGGTTATGGTGCATGCTAGTTAATTGTGTTCGACGAGAGGATTCATGTTCGTTGTAATCAATAAATTTCAACAGAGGCGCAGTTGTGCATTACAAATATTCTCTGCCGGTCACAGATTTACGTTTCTTTTTTTCTTTTTCTTTTTTGAGAAAAAGGCAGGAGAACGGCCTTGAATTAATTCAAAAGAAAAGTTACAAGGACAAAATTTAGGGGGAGGTTTAGACGCATTCCCCCCGAACACGCGCTACAATTGAGTTAACTTATTACAAAACGAGCGCCTGCCGCCATCCAAAGGCGCAAGACCTCCAGGAGCAAATCGAAAAATATCATCGGCGGTAGCTCCTTCGATTTGAAAATGCGATTGTTCCTTTCAAGCCAGAGATGGCAAAGGGTTGCTAGCACGACCGATCGTAGACTCAGGGTTAGGTTGGATTGCAGGATGTCCTTGGTCCACCAGGCGTTGAGATCATCAATGTGGGTCCACATAGAGCGAAGTAGGCATGTCGCGTTGAGCCTGGAAGCCAGGAGGTCCCAAATGTGGGAGGAGAAGGGGCACTCGAGGAAGAGGTGTTCTGGGGTCTCCAGGCATCTGAGGCAGAGGACGAAGAAGTAGTTATTCGGCAGTTCCCTTCGCAGGAGGGCTTTAGCAGTCAAAACCCTCCATAGGAACAGTGTCCAAGCAAAGAACTTGCACTTAGAGGGCGCCCACTGCTTCCAGATTAGCGCTAGCGCTGTCAGAGAAGTTCTTCCCATGAATTGCATGTGGTACGCTGAGCGAACAGAGAAGTTCCCGTCTGCAGAGAAACGCCAGACGGCTCGATCCTGATGGTTAGGACGGAGTGCAGTACGACTGATCTTTTGCCAGAGGGAGATCAGCTCCACGGCGAGGTTGGGGGCGAAACTCTGTCGTAGGTCCAACAGCCAGTTGTTATTGTGTAGGGTCTCGGTGATTGTGCGATTTTTTCGTGTGGAGGCCCAAAAAGTCCTGAGGCCTATTCCTTTGGAGATTTCCCAAGGAGCCAAGCGTCAGTCCAGAAGAGGAAGGTGGCTTCATTCCCAAGAATCAACTCAGTGCCAGCTCTGAAGAGTGCTGCGACAGTAGGGTCTACCCGGTCCAACGAGATGAGGCACGATCTGGGGGAGCCAGATTTGGCCAGCCAAAGCCAACGCAATTGTAGGGCGTGGGCAAAATTTTTCAAGTCGAGCACCCCGAGCCCCCCAATGGTAGTCGGGGAGCAGACGATTTTCCAGTTGACACGACACCCACCCGCAGCAACATTGTCATTCCCTCGCCAAAGCCAGGCACGGCGCAACTTGTCGATCATCTGAAGGACCGAGGTAGGCGGGGAGATCACTGACAGGGTGTAGGACGGTAGGGCCAAGAGAACCGACCTGAGAAGTGTGAATCTATCCCCTTTTGACATCATTTGCCCTCGCCAGCCAGCCAGACGGCCAGCGATCTTGTCAATTAGAGGTTGGAAGTGAACGTGCTTTAGCTTCTTGATGGCGAGTGGGAAGCCGAGGTATGTGACCGGGAATGACGTTCGTTGCGCGGGCAAGTAGGTGAGAATGTCGTCGAGGTCAATCCCCTCGCACCTAATAGGTACGACCTGACTCTTTTCGAAGTTGGTTCGCAGGCCAGAGATTGTGTCGAATCTCTGCAGAATTTGGGCCAACGCCGAGATCTCTTCCTTGATCGGAGCCACAAAGATTGCAGCATCGTCAGCGTAGAGGGAGATACGTACGTTAGCCGGGATGCCTCGAAGCGGTGAAAGGACACCCTGCTCAGTGGCGATGTGCAGAAGGCGTTGCAACGGTTCGATTGCGAGGTTGAAAAGAAAGAGGGACAAGGAGTCCCCCTGGCGGAGCCCTTTATGGTGGATGATGAAAGGGCCTGGGGAGCCGTTGAGGAGGATTTGGGAGGAGGAGGACCGTAAAGAGGAGACAATCCAATTTCTCCACTCATCACCAAAGCCGCGAGCATGAAGGTTATCTAGGAGGTAGGGCCAAGAGACCGAGTCAAAGGCTTTTTGGAGGTCTAGCTTCAACAAGAGGGCCGGTGTGGCAGATCTGTGGAGAAGTTTGGATTTGCTTTGCACAAAAAGAAAATTATCTTGGATGTGGTATTTTTTTTTTTTTATGAAAGCACTCTGACAGGGGGATATAAGCTCATCTATGAAACTGGCTAGGCGAGTGGAAAGAATTTTAGTGAAAAGCTTTTCAAAGCTGTGGATAAGACTGATGGGTTGATAATCCGATGCTGAGACGGGGTCTTTTTTATTTGGGATGAGGACAATCGTGGCCGAGTTAAGACTTTGTGGTGCAGTGCGACCGTGAGTGAAGAGGCACTGCAGGGCCGCAAGAAGATCAAAACGGATGAAATCCCAACAAAACTTGAAGAAGACCCAGGTGAAACCGTCTGGCCCGGGAGATTTATCATTAGGCATTGCCATCAGGATGTCATGTAGTTCTTCAAGGGAGAGGGGCGCCTCAAGGGACGAAAGGTCGGCTGCTTGGAGGCCGAGATTGTTCTAGTTGAAGATGAAGGATGAGTCTGATGTGGTTGCATGCGGTGCCCCAAAGATGGAGCTGAAATAGTGGTGCAGAGTCAACCATCTCGTCGTGGTTGGTAAGGGGCCCATGATCAGTAAGAAGAGTGTGAATGTAGTTTCTGCGGTGCCGCGAGTTTGACCGAATGTGGAAGTATCTTGTGTTGGCATCCCCGAGCTTGAGCCAGTTAAGTCTTGAGCGTTGTTTTCAACGGATTTTGTCAATAGCGGTTAGGCCCAGAACACGAACCTTGAGCACCCGCCGCAGCGGGAATTCCAGGAGAGAGAGCGGGCGGCTCTCCATAGCCATGTCGAGGAGGCGAATTACTTCGGAAGCAATGGCGAGATGGAGCTTGGTGTCGCCGATGTTGTTTCGAATCCAAGTTTGCAGAACCGTTGCGGTGCGGGGGAGCTTGATTCGAATAATCTGTAGGGGGTCGGCCGACGTGGGAGAGCTTTCACACCAAGCTTGTTTTGCCACCTTGAGAAAACCCGATATTTTGGTCCAGAAATTCTCGAAGCGAAAACGCCTGGTCGGCCAACGAAAGGAGATTGCGGAGAGCAGCAGGGGGCAGTGGTCGGAGGCTGACGAAGAGAGCGGGGTGTGAGAGGAGGCCGGGAAGGCCGTCTACCAACTCGGGGTGCAGAACATCTGATCAAGCCTGACCAATGTTGGATTGACTTGCTCGTTGCTCCATGTGAACTGCTTCCCGGTAAGGTGAAGCTTGCGGAGATGACAGTTGTCTAAGGTGCTCCGGAAGAGGTTCATAAGTCGACGGTTGAGGATAAGATTGTTCTTGTCGGAAGCCTTGTTGATAAGATTGAAGTCACCCATGATTAACCAAGGTTCCTGGACAGTATCGGCCATGGTTTGGAGCTCATCGAGGAAGGCTTCTTTCTCTGAGTCAGACTGAGAGGGGCCATAAACATTGGTGATGACCCACGATTGGCTCGAGTGGGTGCAGGCGATCTTGGCAGTGATGGAGTTGTGCCGCAGCAGAACATCGGTCATTGAGATGGAGCTGTCATCCCAAAGTAGAAGAAGGCCTCCGCGGGTCCCGACGGCAGGGAGCTGGAGTGAGCCGCGGAGCTTGTGAGCACCGATCTCCCCGAGGATTGGAGCCCCAGAGGGAGGGAGCTTGGTTTCTTGAAGAGCCAAAATGGACGGGTTGTGAGAGCAGACGAGGTTGGCGACGACATCACGCTTGGCAGCGGAGTTGAGACCACGGATGTTCCAGGAGACAATCTTCATTGGGAAACTCGGTGGAACAACAAACCAAAGGAGTCAGCGAGGCCTAGCCAAGTAACTCCTCCACACAGGACATGTCCACAACAGGCAGGTCTAGGGCTGGCCTATCAAGACCGCACAAGTCGAACACGGAGCTGACGGCTGAGGCATCCATCGACGAAGCGAAAAGGGCGGCGAGCTGTGAGGCGAGATCATCCATGTCGCCCGAGGCCCGCGGGACCAGCCCTAGCTTGCGCGCTAGGACGGCCTATGCTCTGCGGATAGAAGGGACCACAGAGGCACCAGGGGCAAGCGGTGGAGTGCCGGAGGTGGCGATGCGGGAGCTGCGTCGAGTACTGGAGTAGGAGGTAGCCCGACCACGGCATCGTCCAGTCGGAGGCCATGGCACCGGCATGGAATTGAAGAGGGGCTACTGGCAGGGCGTGGATACTCTAGCGAGCAGCGCATGGACCCCAGACTGAGGTGGCGGGGGTGGCAGATCAGCCTCAAGAAGCATCGAATTGGTCGAGTAGTGAAAAAAGTGGTTTTCGGGGGATAGATCTGAAAAACCAGGTTATCATCAAAGGAGGGGGGTGGCGGTGTGGGAGGGCAGAAGGGGACAAGGGGGCCCAACAGCGAGAGGCAGCGGCTCTTGGGCGAAGGCGGTGCGGAGCTGGCGCGACGACGGGAAGCGAAGGGCGAGGGGTGCGAGGTAGGGGAAAGCAAGGGCGTTGGCGGCATGCAGAGCGCTGGCGGGGTACTGTAAGGCATGCACGACGAGGTGGAGTAAAGGCGAGCTGTGGTGGTGATTGGGCAAGCGCGAGTGTGAGGACTCAGCTAGCCACGACGAGAGGCAGGAACGGGAGAGCCAGGCGAGGCAACTTCAGGGGCGGGCGCCGTAGCAGCGGCGGAGGAGCCGGGCGCGGCGACACCCAAGGAAGGCTCAACGGCTTGCCAAGAGCGCATCGAGCGGCTGGGCCAGCGGTGTGAGGACTCACGAGCAGGCGCCTTGCCTGCACGACGGGAGGGCATGCCGCGTCATTTCCTGCATCGTCCCCGTCGACATTAGCGCCCTCGCGCCGGAGGCAGGGAGTTGCAGGGCAAATCTGGCACAGAGCGGCGAGCGGGGGATATCCGGCGCGCAGAGTGGCGCGCACACACTAGGGCCTTACTGGCCCTCTGAGGCTGGCGGGGAGAGTCGGCTGCAGCAGGCGTCGAGTCCACGAAGCAGGGACGTCGGAGGTCGAGGCCAACCATGGGCCGCCCACCCTCAAGGCGGGTAGAGACGGCAGAGAAGTTTTCAACGACTGTGACGTGGATGAGGACACGAAACTCGAAGCAGCGAGGTGGGCGTGGCAGCGGCACCGCCGGAAGGCGTGAACAACGCCATCCGCCATCTCTGAAAGGCTCCAAAACCGGCGCTGGGTCAACGAGCGAGAGCTTAGCTTCTAGGGGAATCGAAGCAGGGTCATGGGTCCAAACCCAAACACGGTACGCCGAGGTATTAGAGCGGTGGTGCGAGTCATCATCAACGACATCGACGTGTCCACAGCCGGTGAGCAGGTGGTTTACAATAATTGGCTCCCAGCAGTGGATGGGTAGACCCTCCAGGACGAGACGGACTCAGAAGCGGAGGACACCGGTGTGGCGAGCCGCTTGGATGTTTTTCGGAAATGCGGAGAAGACAAAGTCGCGGCCCAAGTGGTGGAAGGAGTTGCGGGAGGCGACGAGCCTTGTCTGCTCCGGGTAGGCAAAGCGCAGAAGGAAGTGGTGACCGGAGATGAGGGAAACGCGGACATCGCTAAAGGGGACGCCAACATGGACGCCAATTGCCTTTGGAATCGTAACAAAGTCTGGGTTGGGGCCGCCGGAGACCACCAAGGACAGTGCATGAAGATGGAGATCGACAGCGGCCGAGCGGATGGCAGGAGAGACCTCCATGCAGGCATGAACAAAGGAGGGACGGCGAGTTGCGAGGGTGGAGCACTGAAGCGGCAGAGCGGGAGGAGGTGGATGGGGCAGAGGCAGGGGTAGGAGAGGAGGTAGCCTCTGGCCGGAATGGCAATGGCGGGATCGATGGCCTGAGCGGAGACAACACGTGCACTTAACAGGGTCACGACACGTTGCCACCACGTGGTCGCGCGCGAGGCACCGGAAGCAACGCCCCTGGAACGCGGCAACAGAGGCGCGACGCGGCGCGCGATGACCGACCAACTTCAAGAGTGGCGCCACCAAGGCGACGGGCGCGCCTCGGGAGCACTAGCTTCCAATCAGAAGCAGGAGCGGGAGCAGCGGGGCTGACGGCGACTGAGCGAAGGGCAGGCCTAGCCAGAGCGGCGCCAGAAGCAGGTAGGGAAGGTACGGGGGGTGTTGGACACAGAGGTAGTAGGGGCAGTAATGGAGGCAAAGGAGCGGGCTGCCCAGGGAGGGATGGAGACACCGACGGGGAGGTTGGATTCGCTGGCAGTGGGGTGCTTGGCTTGGAGAGCAAGTTGTGGGGAGATGGCAGAGGCAGAGGGGCTCGGCGGCGGATTCCAGCGCAGGAACGAGCTGCAAGATCCGACGGAGAGCATCTCAAAACTTGTTGGGGAGGCGAAGTGCGAGGAGGTGGCTGCCATGGCCGAAGCGGTGTGAGGCGAAGGCGGTGGGGAGCACATATGGGTTCGATGAAGCAGGCGTCACCGGTAGTGCTTGACGAGGTGTCGCCGGCGGAGTCTGGCAAAGAACGTTGGACGGGGAGATACGTCGACGTCTCCGGAGGCGCCTGAGGTTGGCTGCGGATGGAGGAAGCGTCGCCCACGAGGTTCGAAGCGAGTAGAGGGTGGAGGAGGTTTCGCCGGCCTAGACCGACGTGGAGACGGCGGTGGCAGTGCCTTTGGAGGCGTCCAATGCTAGCGGTGATGTGACCCAATGAGCGGCAGCGCTCCCGGCGGCGATGGCGGCGCGACATGGTCGCCCTAGGCGAGCCGGCAGGAGCTGGAAAAGGGGAGGCGTCGAGCGGGAGGGGAGGGGGAGCCCGAGGGGCGGCGGCGCGGTCAGCGGCGCGCCCGGCGGCGGCGGCGGCTAGGAGACCCTAGCTGTCGGGGATAAAATCACGGCCCATTGCCCGCGAGATCGGCCGCATGGGGGGAGGCTGGGGAAGCCATAGGCGGCAGCGGGGGAGGCGTCGAGCGGGATGGAGAGGGGGAGCCCGAGGGGCGGCGGCGGCGCCGCGCCCAGCGGCGGCGGGGGAGGCGCGCCCAGCGGTGGCGGCGGCGGCTAGGAAACCCTAGCCGCTGCGAGGTTGCCCGTGAGTCGCGTGAACGCTTGGCTGTGCTACACAGAATTGAACTAAATACTAGGCCTAGATTTACGTGTTCTACACGTGCTAGCCAAAGCTTCGCAACGTAAGTGGGATTTTACCCTCTTAGGGCTCGTTTGGGAACGTGATTCCCCGCGGGGATCCCGGCCCAATACCCGGGCTCCTGACCCGCGTGGGAATATTCCATCGGGCGATACTATGGCTCGTTTGGAAGACGGCAACCATGCGGAACTTCCCCTCCAATCCGCGTCGATTCCTGGGGAAAGGGCCCTCGCCTCCAGAGATCGGGAATCTCTCCTCGTGTTCGCTGTCTTGCGAAAGCCGCCACCGCCGCCTCCCCTCTCCAACGGCGAACGAAACTCATTTCCCATCTCTGGACTGAGCAGATGGTGGCGATGGCGGAGCTCCAAGGAGGCCATGGCCGAGGAGGCACTCCAAGCAGGCGGTGGCGACGGCGGAGCTCCAAGGAGGCGGAGGCGGCGCTCCGAGTAGACGGTGGCGGCGGTGGAGCTCTGAGTAGGCGGTGGCCGCGGTGGCGCTCCGAGCAGGCGGTGGCGGCGGTGGAGCTCAACGAAGCAGGAGGAGGAGGCCGGCGCCATGGAGTGGATCGGGGAGAGAGAGAGAGAGAGAGAGAGAGAGAGAGAGAGAGAGAGAGAGAGAGAGTGAGCTGTCGTGGTTTCCTCGGGGGAGTCAAGCCGCGTGGGGATTTTTTCTGCAGAGACGGGGAGTGGGGTGGGGAGCGGGCCAGGGAATTGAAATGACCATAAAAACCCTATGGGGGGTATTTTCACGGGGTTTTTTTACCCCGGTCTCCCAAACAAGCCCTTATTGAGGTACAATTAGTTACTACGAGATCCCTCTTTAGATTCAAGATGGTTTTCGTGGTACATGGCATTTCTTGGTATCTTTACGTACATAAGTAACATCCAATCGCATGGATCTTCAACAAAGACTCAAATGGTTATAACTTATAAGGAGATCGTGCCTCCTACACTACTAGGGAACATGACTTCTATCCCAGCACATTAGTTCCGATTAACTACAAACCCGGACTGATAGTGGCATCAATCCCGGATCATGGCTACTAGGCCAAAAGCATGATTTTTCTTCCACATTATTCCTGATTTATGTCACGAACCGGGATAGAAAATCGCTTTGGCAGATGGGTACATGCCAGCTGGCACAGTCACAAATTAGTCCCGGTTTGTAACACGAACCGGGACTAAAGCCTCGTTCCAGCATAGTTCAAAAGGGATGCATATCCTAGTCTAGTAAATACGCATGGCTGGATGGGTTGGTTAGAAGGGTGAGTGTGGAGTCCCATGGTGGCAGGAGGTTCGAGTCTTGAGTTCGCCATATTTTTTAGATATTTTCTACACCGTGGTAACGTTTGTGTCCCTAGAAGTTGTCCCAGTTTGGCAACCGGCACTACCAGGGAAAAAGGCTTCCCAAGCGGTTGGTAAGCCCCCTACAAGCGAATGTGTTCCACAATTAATTCGTACCCAACGGACAAAGTCATGATATTTATTCAGGGAACCGATAAACAACGTTATTATATGTACATGAACAAAAACGTGGTACAATCATCACTACGATTGATCTAGGGCATATCCCTTACACTTATATCCTGGCATAACAGTCCCGATTAACTACAAACCTAGACTGATAGTGGCATCAGTCCCGGTTCATGTCTACTAGGCTAAAAGCATGATTTTTCGTCCACATTAGTCCCGATTTATGCCACGAACGCGGATAGAAAAGCACTTTGGCAGACGGGTACATGCCAGCTGACACGACCACAAATTAGTCCCGGTTCGTAACACGAACTAGGACTGAAGGTAAGCTTTAGTCTACACGAACCGGGACTAAAGCCTCGTTCCAACATAGTTCAAAAGGAATGCATATTATAGTCTAGTAAATAGCGTGGCTGGGTGGGTTGGTTAGAAGGGTGAGTATGGATCCCCATGATGGCAGGAGGTTTGAGTCTTGAGTTCGCCATATTTTTTATATATTTTTCTACACCGTGGTAACGTTTGTGTCCCTAGAAGTTGTCCCGATTTGGCAACCGGGACTAAAGCCATTTGCCAACCGGGACTAAAGGCCCTTTTCCTAGTAGTGTTAGTGACTCCTCTCCATTTCCTTTAGTATCTGAGAGTACCACTTATCAAAAAAGGCACCAGTTGTGCAAGTTATGGATCGGTGTTCAACCTATGGTTCTCACACTTTTTTCTGAGATTTTTTCTAAAAAATAATTGGTAGTGGGTATATATACGTGTGTGTTGATGTTAATTTGCAGTTTCTAGCTTTTGTTTAGACACACGTGTGTGCATGCGTGTGTTGTGTGTACCTATGGTGTGAGATGAATTTGTGTGCGCATTTATTATACACTCTAAAAAAGAGATAAAGTAGGTTTTTTACCTTCTCCACCTTTTCCTGGTTTCTCTCTCTCCCACCAACAAAGACACTACCTAGTTTGTCACTGGAGCTAGCGCCGCCACCCGGCACCTCCATGCTAGACCGACGCCTTTGATACCCCATGCCTGAGCACCATTTGTGAGCAACATTGTTGTCTTTCCTGATGCTATTTCGCTCCAGCGCACTGGCATCATTTCACGTATGAGCATCACCACTGCCTCCTAATCTGAGCACAATGGACACCGTTCTCCATAAGCCTTGTCCATGCGCTTCCTCCCCACCCAAGCCCCTTAACCGCCCTCTTTTGTGCCCTACATGTGATCCCTACCACTTGAAGCTAAGAGTGCCACCGTTACCACAACATCCTTGTTTCATGAGAGTTGTCAAATCAATGGTGATGTTGTATTGCCCCATGCTGTTGTTATCACCGGCTCATTTATGATGCCACATTGCTCTTGTGTCCTAGACACTCGAGTGTTGCTAGCTTAGTCACCTGCTACATTGTCCCATGTCCTCATTGACTAGGTGTTGTTAGCTCGCCCATTTTGTTGCACCACCACCATGTCCTCTCCACTAGGACATCGTCGCCTTGTCAGCTTATCCGTGGTGTAGCACTACCCCCTGACACGCTTGACATCCTACCACGTCTTGCTCACTTGGGACACCAAGCCAAACCTTCTATGGAAAATCATTAATAGCAATCTTCCTCTTTTACTGGTACCTCTTGGTATCACTCCGAACACTAAAAACCTCTCAATCGGTGTTTTAATGATATGGATGGAATAAATTTATTTCTTGGCCTCATCATCTCTCAACTCTCACCAATTCGGCCACTGACAACACTTGCCACTAGTTGGCGCCACCGGCCGACAGCGTGGAAAGGGCCATCAGCAACTGCATAGCAATGCACAATGGAGCTAGAAGGCATAGCACCAGTAGGCTTACACATGTGGCAGTGGTGCACAACGGGTAGCAGGAA
Source organism: Raddia distichophylla (assembly GCA_005191435.1). Classification (NCBI taxonomy): domain Eukaryota; kingdom Viridiplantae; phylum Streptophyta; class Magnoliopsida; order Poales; family Poaceae; genus Raddia; species Raddia distichophylla. The sequence continues at coordinate 229,173 of SPJY01013201.1, forward strand.
GAGCTCAAACCTCACATGGCAGACAATGCTAGGAGCTTACTCGCATGTTACGATTATTGGAATAGCTAGTGAGGTAGGAGAGACAAGAGGTGGGAGATGAGAAAGAGGAAGGAAAGAAATGCCATATTTGCCATTGTGCATCGTTGTCAGATGAGGTACAAAAACATGAGGTGATATTCGAAGGTATATGGCTAAGCGATGATGCACAAGAGAAAAAATTGACCCTTAGTAAAGGAACACTACTCATTATCACTCACCACTAAAGGCCATTTCATCCTCCACGTCATACGCCCATTAAGTTAAAAATAGTTTAATACAATTTAAAAATTTTCTTCAAGCTTTAGAACATGTCTGATATCGTAGTTATTTCATAGTTTCAAAATAAAATCATGGTTTCTAAAATACCATGGTTTAGAAAATTGTGTGGTATTTGATATAAAGTTTAGAGATAGTTTAAAAACTTTGTTTTAGTAGAAACCATGGTTTTTTTTAGTTTTTGTAACTCTACTCTATACCTTTTTTGTAATTTTGACTATTAACTCGTGTTGTGATTGCATTTCGTGTTTGATCAAAGTTTTACATATATATAAACCATGCAACACAAACGGTTTGTAGTTCTAAAAAAAACCATGACATATAGTGCTAGTTCAAACTATATATCTTTTTGCATGCACACATTGTGAAACTCTGAGTATTAGAAAATCATTTTTTTCTAAACATTATTTCCAACCAGAACCTGTTAACAAAGGCCCACCAAAAAACTGATGGGAACGGCTTCCCCAAGCCGACAGGCCGCAGCTCATCTATCGGGCCCATCGACACGGGCCATCGCCGAGCCGAACGCAGACATTCGGGCCAAGGGCGACGAGCCGATGGCCACGAGACATTCGTCTGACGCCGTGACGCGCACGCGCTTGACGCTTGGCGGCTCCCACCACGTCGGCGCGGCCTGCTCCCCGGGCAAAAGCCGCAGCCGAGCCGTCAACCACCTGCGGAGCCAGCCGCGCCGCACTCAACGCGGATGGATGGCGCACGGCGCGGACATGTCGCGGGTCGGCCCCGGCCCGCTTTATCAGGGCCCGCGCCATATCTAATAGGGCTACGTCGCGCGTAGGAGCGGGTCAGGCGCTGGGGTCCAACTACATGCATGGCCCACAGGCCCAGCAATGAAGGCCCTTTGCTCCATTACCGACCTTGCCGACACGTTATTTCATCACATTTGTAATTTGTTTCCAGCCACGGTCAGGTCAATGGGCCGTCGTCTAGCTGCCGCTTGCCGGTCTAATCCGGACGAGCATCTAAGATCGAGGACAAATAGTTGGCGAGGACAACAAATGACCTGATTCAGTTACGCGGTACATCAATAATCTCTTCAAGCATATACATCGACCACCATTGTGTCCGACAAAAATATCGAGTTTTCGTGACGATACATGATGATATGTTGACTGAACATAAAAAGTATGGATGATATGTCCGTAAAAAAATTGAAATATAGTAGACGTAGTACTCCACATCTATTAAAAGATATACCACCTTATATAAGTAAATTTTTATAAAAGCCAAGATGTCTTTCGTTTAATTTTTAATGTACGTGTGTTTCATCTTAGTAAACCTAGATTTCACAAAAATAAAAAAACACCATGTCTCATACGTGCCACAACGATGTTTTGAACCGCAAGTTGCGTCGTATGTATTTTCCATCTATCTCTTTGCTTCTTCCAATGAAAGGGGCTAGCTAGAGACAGGGCCATTGAGCTTTCAAGCGGCACAAATGACGTATCTCATCACAACGCGGCATTTCGCTCATGTTATCAATTAGCTCGCCGTTGTCGCCATCAACCCATAAGCACACCGTTGTCACTGCCCCTCCCTCGAGCTTGGTGCCGTTGTCGCCATTGCTTGCACAAGTTGCTCCCACTATACTAAGAGATGGGGGAGCAGCAAATGCGAGGAATGGCTAGTGTGTGAGCCATGTTGGTGAGGAATAGAGAGAAAGATGCATACAGAGAGGAAGGAGCGAATGGGAGCTATGCGTGAGAGGAGATGATAGTGCGAGCCAAAGTCAGAAGTGTCGACACTAATCTAAATTTATATCTAATTTAAATCTATGTCTACATCATTTAGATATATGTATAGACAACTAGTATAAAGAATTTTTTCTTCATTTGTCTCCGCATATTTGCTACCAGTCAACTAACTGCTTATAGGACTCTTCAGTAGTTGAAACGTGCAAAGTTAGATGCATGTGAATTGAATGTTGAATCCGACGACGCAGGATAAACCTGAATGTTTACACATGTCAATGCAAATTCAATTGTTGTTTTTTGAGACTTGTAGATTTAAATCGGGGGTTAATTAAACGTTTGAATGTGTGCAAATTCATGCAGTCGTTTTTTCATTGTACTTCTAGTCACATGAAATTGCACATCACTAAACCTAAAGTTGCACGGAGAATCTAATGTGCAATTTGAGTACGATTATACTATATTTTCTGGTTTTATTAATCCAAGCTAGAATATATTTTTTCCTTTTGTATATGTTTATGACTTTTTGTCGGGCTACAATTTATTTTATTTTATTTTTGTATTTTAAAGTATGAAACGCAAGCACTAGAGAAGATGTATGCGTGTAGCTCTACTATTTATGGAGGGCGCTGTACGTGAGCTCGAGCCTTACAGCGTGCATCAATAGAAGTACAAAGCCGTGTTTAGGTCGTCCGTGCTCGACACGTGCCTGCTCTCCCAACGTTTTTGCCACGTTGCCTTGAATTCCTTCGCCCGTCCGATCCCGTTGGCCGGCCGATCCGAGCGCTCAGGATGCCTACCGATACGCTTTTTCAAAAAAACCCTCTGAGTTTTCGTGAATTAACCCGCCGTCCAAGCCCCAGATTAAAACATATTTGCGAATGAACCCCTCTCTTTTGGTTATTTCAGATCCATGTCCTTCGAACCTACGATTCCCTACCCCATCCACCCACCCTCCCATTTAGCGATTCTCCTCCCTCATCCACTTCCTCCGCCGCCGTCGCCTGTCGCTGTCTCCTCTTCCGCGCTGCCCCCTTCTCTTCCGCTGCCGCCGTGCCCTCATCCTCTTCCGCTGCTGCCGCCCCTCATCCTCTTCCGCCTGTCTGTCGTCGTCGCCATCCTATCCTCCGCGCCCTTCCCTGTTGTTTTCTCCTCTTCCACCACCGCCGTCCCTCATCCTCTTCCGCCCCGCCCGTCACCGGCCATCGCCAACCTCTCCCCAGCGCCCTCTTCGTCACCTCCCCGTTGTCGTCTTCACCGCTGCCACGCCGGCCCTCTTCACGGCGTCGCCTCCCATGGCCGCCATCACCGATCACGTGGGTCTGTCGCTGCCGCCCTCTCCGCGCTTGGGACCGGCCATCGTTGACTCATGAATACGGCCGCCGCTAGGTTCTCCACGCGCGGATTTGGTCGCCGCCAGCCTCCACGTTGAGTCATTGACTAGCCTTTCTCTGCCATCGCCCGAACCCCTCTCCTAGCGACCTAGCCATCTCCCATCTTCTCCTTCTCGGCTCCCCCATCGATCTGTCTCCGGCTTGCTTACTCCTTCTTACCATAGCAATGCCCTAATATGTATCCCCTGTCGCGCCGACCGGCCTCCATCACGGTGTGCACCATGCCAGCTCTACCACCAACGCGTCGTGATGACTTCCTCGCCCCATCCAGTCTTCGCCACCGTCGTTGTAATTCCTCTCTCCACCCCCATGGTATCTCTTATGTACCTCTCTTTCCTATTCCCTGGCCCCCGTCCTGCTAGGCTGCTACTCCTCGTTCATCTTCGTCGAGGACGGTGCATCATTTCCCCCCTTCTCTTACCGTTCGCTACCTCCCTGCTAGGGCAACCCTCCAGCTGCTTCTCCTATCAGCCAGCTCGACCTACCCTTCTCTTCGACCCATTAGTCCTGTCATGCTTTTCTCAGATCCACACGGTGCTAGCCATAGTAGGTATGGAGCCTCATTGTTAGCTTTGGCTTGGGACATTCTTAAGAAATCCCACAGTTGATTTCCTTTTCTTTGTGTGATTTATTATGATAGCGTGGCCGAAATTATTGTTTACTTAATCTATTCGTTTGTTTGATCTTAATCTCAACATCTAAATGTATTAGAAGGTTCATGCATATTATAGTGCACGGTGCATATTGTCGGTGTAATAAATACCGGGGTACAAAGAGTCCTGAAAAGATCAAGCGGGCCCCACGCGTCAGGCGGGCGAGCAAGGCCCCAGCGCGCGGGCGAGCCCCTCAGGGCGCCGGGCGGGGGCCCCACACGTCAGGCGGGCGATCAGACCCCAGCGTGTGGGCGAGCCCCACGGCGTATCGAGACGAGGGCCCCACGCGCCAGGCGGGCGCATGGGCGAGCCCCCTCTGAAGACGAGACGAGGGCCCCACGCGCCAGGCGGGCGCATGGGCGAGCCCCCTCTGAAGACGAGACGAGGGCCCCACGCGCCAGGCGGGCGCATGGGCGAGCCCCCTCTGAAGACGAGACGAGGGCCCCACGCGCCAGGCGGGCGCATGGGCGAGCCCCCTCTGAAGACGAGACGAGGGCCCCACGCGCCAGGCGGGCGCATGGGCGAGCCCCCTCTGAAGACGAGACGAGGGCCCCACGCGCCAGGCGGGCGCATGGGCGAGCCCCCTCTGAAGACGAGAAGAGGGCCCCACGCGCCAGGCGGGCGCATGGGCGAGCCCCCTCTGAAGACGAGGCGAGGGCCCCACGCGCCAGGCGGGCGCATGGGCGAGCCCCCTCTGAAGACGAGGCGAGGGCCCCACGCGCCAGGCGGGCGTATGGGCGAGCCCCCTCTGAAGACGAGACGAGGGCCCCACGCGCCAGGCGGGCGCATGGGCGAGCCCCCTCTGAAGACGAGACGAGGGCCCCACGCGCCAGGCGGGCGCATGGGCGAGCCCCCTCTGAAGACGAGACGAGGGCCCCACGCGCCAGGCGGGCGCATGGGCGAGCCCCCTCTGAAGACGAGACGAGGGCCCCACGCGCCAGGCGGGCGCATGGGCGAGCCCCCTCTGAAGACCAGGCGAGGGCCCCGCGCGTCGGGTGGGGCCCGTGTGGCAGGGAACATCCCGAAAGGAGTCTTCTGGTCGAAGGCTCCCCCTGCTGCGAAGGACGAGCGCATTTAATGCGACATCACGCGCGGATAGACAGCTGAAGATATGATTACCGCTACAGTGACCCCTGCCAGTCTGAGCGGCTGTCACTGTGGCGCAGAAGAATTGACCGGCAGAGAGAAGGTCCGCTTGAGATCGCCGCCCGCGTCAGGAGAAGCAGACCGGGCCCCACCCGCAGCCTCACTGGTGTGACTGTGCGGGTCAGTGGCCACTTGCGAGGCACGCGAGGGCGGCGCCGCGCGGCGTAGTAGCAGCACGTTTTCGTCTCTCCTGTCGTGTCATGTTACTGTACTGCCTACCCCCTCGGCTCTCTCCGCCAGTTCAAGGCTTGTATAAGAGGGGTGGAGAGAGAGGGGTAGGGGGAGGGCACTAGCATTCGTGCATTCGAAACGCTCTGTAAGCACATTCCATTCAACCACAACCAAAGAGCTAAGGCTCAGCAGGAGTAGGACTATTACCCGCGAGGGGGTCCGAACCTGGGTAATCCCGGCGTGTTGCTCCTTGCTGCGTTCAGCGCTCAATCGAATCGAGCCTGGCCGAAAGGCTAGCGAGACAAGAAATCTGACCAGGGGTGTGATCCGCAGTGGTTGAGCGGTGAGCACGCCGTCACATATTCTTTTACTATTTGTTGGTCACCAATATATGTAGGCCTCTTGCTCATACTATTGTTTTGTTTCAACGCTGGAGATGCACTGCAGGCTGAAGTTTGTGTTATGCATGTTTTTTTATGCGTTTTGTACCAGTAGTGAGGTCTTCCTGAATTTTGTAGCATGTACTTCTTTTTTGTTGGAAATGATAATCAATGCCTTCTAAAAGCTCATGGTCTAACAATATAAAATACATCATATATCACAGTTGGGGCAATGCCATGTTTGATGTCCCATGTTGCAAAAGAAAATATAGGGTATAAAATTGTTCTGCAAGCTTTATCTCAGGGTGGGTAGAGTCTGCCTCAATTAGTCTTTTTGATATGATTAAGGGACGTTTCGGCCTCTCAGTCCTTAAGTCCATGGATGCCTCGAACAACAGTGGCCCGTGACTTCTCCAAGGTAACTCATCAATTTGGCATAAGCTTTTTTATTTTGTTTACCATTCATGAATATGAGTTGATCGCTTTTGTTTGTGCTTTGCCCCTCTTAATCTCACCCTTCTGTCCCTCTCAATATGCTAGTACGTAGACGTTCACTCCCACTCACCGCTAGGCAGGGCGTGGTCAGCATGTTGAAGCTTCTACTGGTGTCAATTCTAAATTTAATTTTGTTAACCTTCTGCTTTGTGTTGTTGATTCCTTCAACTGCAATCTATTGTCACTTATGGTTCTGATGGACATACCCTAATAATCAGGACAAACTGCTTAATAGTGCCAACTCCGCATGCGTTGTAGGATCTATCCCTTCACTAGTTTCTTTTGCATGTTTCATACTATTGTTTACTCTTTATTTCATTATTTGTATTGTCATACATGGTTGTGCACATATTAGGAGATAAATAGCCAATTGGAGAATTGGGATAGATGGATGGCCCATAATTATATACTTGCATCAACTCTGGTCATGATGTACATGTACTACCATGCATTTTTTCATTTATATTGCCTACGGTCATACGGAAGATGCAATTCGAGCGCGCCATGGATCACTCAAGTTCTAAAGTGATCGATGGCACAAACAAAAATGATCTAAAGTGGATCACTGATCACTGTCTCCATCGAGCGCGCCATGGATCACTGATCAATCAAGCGTACCATGGATCACTGAAATATTTTGTGGCACAGATCCCACTGAATATTTTCATCTCATACAATTCGTGCCACTGATCACTTTAGAACTTAACCATTTGTTGTGATTGTTGTGATCAACATATGTATGTTGTGTTGGGCTGCATGTTAAAGAGTCTTTTAATCGCTTTTGCTTATGGCTTCAAGCATTGGCACCCAATTTGAGGTACATTAATCCATTTTTTTGGTACCGTGTTTTTCCTTTAAAGGGGATTTCTTTTTTCATGTCAACCTGCTGTGCTGGAATACAAAATAAGTATTATGTATGTTGTCTGTTGGTAGGATTTATGTGTAAATTCTTTTGTACAACCATGCATCTTCTATCCTGAGCCTGCATGGAATTTCTTTTGTTAGTCTAGACTTGGCTATTTATCTCATACATGCACCTAGGCCGATGTTGCAGTATACTTACTGACGTAGTGTATGTTTATAGAGATATTTATCAAAATTTGTATATTGCAGAGATCATATGATCCATGAGCTTACTGATCATCAGAGAAGGCTAGAAGGTATTGCATAGATTTATGCCTATTGGTTATGAAACAATGCGTGGTATTTTTATTTTTGGAAGTTTTAGCAAGTGATGGTGTTTTCAATACATTAGTGACTTACAACCACGTGTTAAGGTACCATGTATTATTTTAGACTTCCTCATTTTGTTGGGGGCATCATTGTTTTCTTTTTATGTGAGGGCTAATTAGCTTATTGAATATGCATGATTGATACTCCTTAAGATATGGCCTACAATGTTGCTTTGCTATTCGATACTCATCAGGCTGCTTTGGCAAGTTATGTTTATGGCCATAATTTCTAGATGTTTTATTTCTTAATAAGCAATCTTATTTGTACCACTTCCATATGTTCGCTGCGATGCGTCCCCTCTCATTTAGTATGAATGGTTTTCTACAATATAAACTCTACGTCTACGGGCCATAGGCCCGTTTACCTTACTAGTGTATACACATGCACCATTCTGTATTATGTTCGAAACAAATGGAATTGTAGGACATCCAAATCAACTGATTTTACTTATATTTAATGCATTTTTATAATTTCTACGATAGAGTTAACCACAATCATAGATACGAACTACTCTTAAATGCATTTTCAATTCTTATGCTAGAGTCGATTATATCTACATGCATAGACACCACCCCGGCCGGTCTTACTGTTTGATATCTCTCATCTATGTAAAAAAAAGTGTCCAAAACCCTTTACAGGGAATTCTCGATGCACCTGTGCTAGCTTAGAATCTACTATCTTACTAGTATGACACCATTACAAAAGCTAGATCATCTTATACAAAAATATTACAATAGAGATAGTGGCTTTTTTTAACATACCGAAAAGGTCAACTCTTACTAAACTCATAACCAACTCTTATTAGAGTAAAACTATATGCGCACATAATAAAGCGGTTGAGTCTTGAGGCTATGCCCAACTCCAAACAGACAAGTGGCTAGCTAGAGTCTCACCTACCACCACCCATCCAACACAACGTCCTACTAAGCCTTCACCTCTTTGTGGCTCTCTCTCAGACCAAGTCCATCCTCGAAGGCACCTAAAAGAGTGAGTGAGGGTGTGGCTAAGCGCGCAATCAGACCGTGCTCGCGAACCAATACCGTACCTAAAGCAAAATAATGATAGTAGGCACATTAGTGGAATAGGGTTCGTTTGTTTGCTTTAAACCAAAGATGTCATACTTTGTAATAAAAAACTTGAGGTCTTAGTTGTTTAACAAAAAACAAAGGCGTACGTGGGCTAGTATGTTGGGTTGTTCAGAAATCTATGAATCTCCTACATTGGTGACATCGTAACCATGGCTATGGAATATGTGTCCGAGGTGGATGACTAGTACCCATGGCTGTGGCATACTAACTCCATAAGTATGGTGAGATCGACTAGCCATGGCTATGGCTAATGTCTCCCATTAACCGGTGACCCCGTGGCCATGACTATGGGCATATTTCACAGGAATGTGGCGATAGGTTCAGTCTGTTACTATGTGTGATCCCCTTGTGCTATACAAACAGCAAGGCCCTTAGGTCAATCATATTCATGTGATGAGTATTTGTCTCGTTATCGCACTTAGGCAAAACTCACACTCAAGTGCATTGGCAATCACTTTATCTTATCGAGTGTAATGAGTTCTCGGGAAGGGGCATGACAAACTTCCATAATGGTGCATTCGGGATACGCACAACCTTATTTTACTGGGCAGTGTAGCAGTCAAGATCAGATAGGGTCTGGTACTATTTTGTAGCCGGTTGCGGGGATGAAAATAGACTAATTCCGATCATGATACAAAGCCATGGAAATGTTGAGACCAACTCATTGAGTTACCTGCTTTGTACACGATAAGTCAAGGCCAATGATCAACTATATCCTTCTTCGTACAATTCTACAAGATCAGCCGACCCATCGTCCCCAAATCGTATCCTTGACAATCAAGATCAAACCTATGGACTCTACTTACCGCATGTCTAAGCCAATTCAAGGACTTATTAATCAAGAGTTTTAGACCATTAACTCCTAGGCTTCAAAGGACATGATAAGGAATTCATGTGAAGGAGGGGGGCAGGAACGCTCGAAAGAGTTGTCCAAGCAAGACCACTCCTATGGGGCGCCCTAGCCAGGGTTGCTCGAAAAAATTTCTCGAGCCATGGAAGGCTCGAGACCGTTTGCACTGAGACCTTGCTCGGGTCATACCAGTAAGGTAGGCACTATCAAGTTAGAGCCTCCTAGGCGTAGCTTCCCAGCGAAGCCACAACCCTAACAGGCGCGGCGAAACATGTGCTACAAGGACCGGAGATGGAGCAGTGTAGGCGCGGAGATGCAGGGATAGAAGTGCACCCAATCTGGCAGACAAGACAGATATCAACTTTTTGCAGTGGCGTGCTCAGGTCACGCCCCCGTGCCATCCGTTGATTCATTAAATACGTAGGGCCCGCTAGCGCTGGCAGCAAGATGGACTTATCTAAAGAGGACCAGCATACAGAGTTAGCCCGTCTAGGAGTGGCGAGCTTCTAACATGTTGTAGTTAGAAGCAGGAAGTAGCGTTCCCGGTGGTCAGAGGGGTTCTTCGATTGCGACAATCCTCACCGGTTCTCTTTGTATTCCTTTTGTCCGCCAAGCAAAGAACCACTGGAGTAGGATTGTTATCTCTCTCGAGGTCCGAATTAGCCTAAAAGGCCTCGTCTTGCAGCATCCGTGTTCTTCATCCCGTCGTTGCGCAGTGTGTTCGAACCCGTAGGATCCTATCGGTCCACTCACCCCTCTACAAATTTTGCAGTCCATCCCTCGGGGCCGTAACGTGAGGTCCCAAGAATCGACAGATTTAATTTGCCACCCATATTGCAAATTCCTTAAGGACAACCTGTCCATAGAAAGACGGTAAAGAGTTAAAGCCTTATTTTTTATATTATATCTTTTGAAATTGAGTAGAGAGCCAAACTCAACCGTCAGCATTCACCTGCTCCCTTTTTTTTTAAAAAAAAAAAGCATTCACATACTCCCTTACTTTTTAAAAAAAATGAAAACAGTCATTTCTTATAATATTCCCCGCTACCATATCATAAACACGCAAGATAAAACATAATATTGAAAAACGGTTTATTAAACAAAAAATACATATAACAAATAATCCGATACACGTCATTAAACATTAGAGGAAAAAGGCAATAATCATTCAATTATTGAGATTGCAACCATGTTTATCTCTCCAGTCTTAGGCTAACATTTTTTCTCTTTTCCCCAATATTTTTGTCTACTCGCTGAAGCTAAAAACTATCAAATTTAATATTGAATTTGTTGGCCATTTAGTCTTGGATTTAAATTTGGTGCGATTGTAAATAGAGCGCTACAACATCTTTTTTTTGTAGTAAGACGCCGCATTAGGGACTAAAATTTTGTGAACACGTACGGCTATATGCACCATTGAGTAATACTGCTACCATTGTTTTATAAAGTAACAAACCGTTAACAGTGGTACAAGCAAACGTACAGAAAACATGCAAGCTATCTAGCGCGCACACAAACAAGATCGACCATGCAAGTTACAAAGAAAGAAACACACTGAACACGCATGAATTAATGCCCGTCACGTACTACAGCAAGCACCACACAAACTAGCTAGCAATCCTACGTGACGCGACACAGCTTTATTCCGGTGGAAATGAGCCGACCATGTATAGCACAGCGCGGCGCGCGGGCGTCGTGAGTCAGGGTCAGGCGATGGCAATGCGGTTCGAGGTCTCCTCGGTCTCCATGGACTTGAAGGCCTCGAAGCGGGGCTCCTTCGCCTCGAACTTGTGCTGCACGTACAGCTTCATGTAGTCCTCGAACACGAACCTCGGGTACGCCCCGCCGGCGCCCTCCCCGGCCAGCGCCGGCGCCGGGAAGATCACGGCGTCGGCGCCGGGGTTGTAGAAGGAGGCGATGGACATGCGGTTGCCGTGGGTCTGCGCGACGACGCGGTGCGGCACGCTCTACAGCAGGCTCGTTATTCAAAGAAGCAACGCGAGTGTGGCAACTCGTCGTGTAGTACGGACTATCTGAGACAGTGAGGCACGACTTCACGGGGCATCCTATGTAGGAGTGTCACGGACTGGCGCCACAGAGCAGAGCAGAGCAGAGCACGGCGCCGCGCGCGATCGTGAGTCAGGCTGTCAGGCAATGGCAATGCGGTTCGAGGTCTCCTCGGTCTCCATGGACTTGAAGGCCTCGAAGCGGGGCTCCTTCGCCTCGAACTTGTGCTGCACGTACAGCTTCATGTAGTCCTCGAACACGAACCTCGGGTACGCCCCGCTGGCGCTGGCGCCGGCGCCGCCGTCCGCCCCCGCGAGCGCCGGCGCCGGGAAGATCACGGCGTCGGCGCCGGGGTTGTAGAAGGAGGCGATGGACATGCGGTTGCCGTGGGTCTGCGCGACGACGCGGTGCAGCACGCTCTTGTACCGCCCGTTGGTGATCACCTCCAGCTGGTCGCCGAGGTTGACGACGATGGCGTGGCGCGTGGGCGGCACGTCCACCCACTCGCCGTCCTTGAGCAGCTGCAGCCCGCCGACGCAGTCGTCCTGGAACAGCAGGATGATGCCGCCGGCGTCGGTGTGCGCGCGGAGGCCCTTCACCAGGTCGGGCCGCGGGCACGGCGGGTAGCTGCTCACCTTGGTGCCGAAGGTCGGGGCGCCGCCGGAGCCGCGGAAGGCGCGGGCCAGGTACCCCGGCTCCAGCCCCAGGTTCTCGCACAGCAGCTGCAGCAGCCGCTCCGCCAGCGCCTCCAGCTCCGCTGCGAACCGCCGCATCGCAAGCCGGTAGCCGTCGTCGAGGTCGGGGACGTCGGCGATGTTGGACTCCGGGAGGTGGCGCACGAAGAAGGTGCTCTCCCAGTCCAGCTCCTCCGCCTTCGCGTCGCCGCCGTCCGCCAGCGCCTTGCTCGCGAACTCCAGAAACCTCTCCTCCCGCACCCTCTTGTAGTGCCCCTTGGTCATCCTCTCCACCTCGTCCATCAGCTCTGGCGAGATGCCATGGTTCAGGATCTGCGAACACAACAAATCACAAAACATGCATCAAGCTCGATCGAAACGAAGCTTAACTAATTCTTTTCGTTCTTATTGATTTTAACGTTCAAGTTAACTATGATCGATCGTCAGCTACGTTATACTCTATATTAATCCATTATCCACCTCGAAGAAGCCCCAGTTCTCGCATGAGTCGCGCAGCAGCTCCATCGCCGCCGGCCGTTGCTCCCCGCCGAGCAGCTCCATGTCGATGATCGGGAACGACGACAATGCCGGCGTCATGTTACTCCTTCGCTTCCTCTCGATCGGCGTTCTCTGGACCTGCTGGAGCTATAGCTCGCTCAGAGCAAGTTGTGGTTACTGTCTAGTGCTGTATGCAAGAGCTGAGTGAGTAGGAGAGCCGGGCATCGGGTGCAATTTATAGGGCAGCCAGGACAAGCTCGCTTCGAGTGGGTGGAGAGCGTCTGACGTACTGTGTGCTCGTAACTCTGTAATTAAAGGAGTGATCGTGGAGTTAACTAGTACGGGTGGTTGTTGCAGATTAGACCGCCCGCATGGACACCTCCCATGTTATCCTCTGCATCTGCATGCGCGCGCACGCAGTTCGGCGAACAGGGTCTACAAATTTTGGAAAAATTGGGTGGACAACACTCAATTTATAAGCCTCTTCGCATATAACATTAAATTCGATGACCTTTCCATTTATGACATCAAGCACGCAAAAGTTTTTCACCCCATTACATTTTCACCATTTTTATCCTTTTTTATTATTTTTCTCACCCTTCCCCCTTTTCCTCGTTTCCCCATCCTTTTGTCCATTTTCCCTTCTTCTTCCTCATTGGCGGTGCCGGGGTATCTTGAGCAATGCGAGGTCGCGACCCTAGGCTGCTCTCCCATCGCCTTCGCACGCTCTGATGACGCCTCTCGCCGCAGCAGTCCCTTAGCGCGACGTTCCCGACCCATTGCTAAGCACCGTTGTCTGCTACCTCGCTGTCTCTACCGGCCTAGCTGCCACCGCCACCAGTGAGGAAGAAAGAGGAGGATCCGTCGCTGAAGCGCCGCCCTTAGCCACCACTGACGCCCTCTACCTCGCCACCAGTGAGGAAAAAGAGAAGGGAACCGCTAGTGAGGAAGAAGAAGGGAAAACGGAGAAAGGGATGGGAAAACAGAGGAAAATGGGAGAAAAGGGGTGAGGAAATGAAAAAGGATAAAAAATGGTGAGAATGTCGTGTGGTAAAATAATTCGCGTGCTCTGTTTCATGTGTCAAAAGGTTATCGAATGTAATGTCATATCCGAAGAGCCTCACGAAATGAGTGTCACCAATTTTCCCATAATATCGAACTCAGCCTGGATTTTTCCCACCTACGTGCGGCTCCATATAAATCTGCGACCATAGGTTATACGCCAAGATTCGTTCTCATACCACACAGTCCCTAAACTTTTACAAAAAAGTGATATGATCATTCTTTCCCTCCTCTCTCCCTCTCCCCCTCTCTCCATGACCACTGAATGGCCCGTGGCGACCACGGTGGCTTGGGCATGGTGTGGATGCGGTGCGACGTCGAAGCAGCTTCGAGTGGCAGCTTGCCGCAACGACTCAACAACATACGGGGCAGCCCCAGCAGGCAACTGCCGTGGTTTCTGGTAGGCGCCACAGGGAAAATTTCGTTTTTGTCACACCGGCCGGTTCGTAGTCTGATTTTCAACGGCCATTAAGTTCATATGCCCGTAAAATTATCAAAATAGTAAAAGAAACGAAATATAAGGAAAAATGCTAAGAAATATAGAAAATGTCATCGAATTGTGAAGTTCATGAACCAAGTGGCCGTGAGAAATTTGATGCAAACTTAATGGCCGTTGGAAATCGGTCCATGAACTGGGTGTCATGAAAACTAAATTTCTCGTGCCGCGGTGCATAGAGGCAACGGCGTAGGCTGTTGGCCGAGTTAGGGGAGAGAGAGCTGAGAAGAGAGAGGAGAAAGAAGGACCTGAATGATTTTTTTAACGTTTAGGGACTTTTTGCAAAAGAACCATGTTAGGCCTGTTGGTCCGAGCACGAATCTTAACATATGTCCAATGGTCATGGACATAACGATTTATTAATAAAAACAGTTAAACTCTATTTAAAATTATTTTCCAAATTTTAATTTGGTAGATGAAAAACATTGACTTTTTAGCGTACCTTGGTCTTCTTTCTCTGACAACTATTTTATTTTTTTATATAAAGACAAACAAGGAGATGAACTTTCGACTTTCATTCATTCAAATGGTAATTTCACTTATTTCTTCTCTCCCCGCACCATTTTACAAACAATCATCCTCTTGTTTTACAGAGCACCAAACACCCCCCGTCTCTCCCCCTTTCATGGCTTTGACTTGTCTTCTTCCTTTAGACTCGGTTTCTTCTTTTGATGTTACTTCTTCTAGCTCGGCCTCGGCTCGTGACTCCTGGGCTTGTCTTCTTTCTATTGCTCAGTTCCTTTTCATGTTTATGAACAACCCGGATATTTATAGCTCAGCCAATGGGTCGATTCCCTTTTCTTGTTCATGGATGTTCACCAAACATGCATGGCCCATCTCAAGATAGTTTGTGACTTATCTTATCTTCTTGCTCCTTGGCTCGCTTCCCTTTGATATCCATGATTTGGCTCCTTTTATTGCTTCTCAACTAGACTTATAGCCCCTCTGCCTGCTCCTAGTTGATTCAACTCTTTAACTCTTTCGTCGGGCTCCCCTTTGGCTTACCTTCTCTCTTTTCTAGCTCCTTGATGCACTCTTTTTTTCTTCTTGGCTCGTTTTTCAATGTGGTTTTCTTCTTTGATTGTGCACCCACTCATCAACTCATTTTTTTTAGTTTAATTCTCCTCAGCACACACACAATATTCTATTTTTTCTGTTTTAATCTCCCTCACCACAGACACAGTGAGACGCACTTGTTCGGCCCCCTATAGGACTAGAGTGTGGGAGAGAGTTGACCACATGAAAACCTAGTTTTTCTTTTTCAAAAGGAAAGCCTCCTATTCATTAAAGAAACAAAAACAAACACGAGTTCTAAATCCACAAACAACTCCATAAGCATCGTAGGTGAAGACATTGGATCTCACAAACATTCTGTTCTAACACTAAACGGTCCGAAATACAAATAAAGGAAACACAACAGCACGCTAAGAAAACTATTGTGTTTACATCGATCTGGAGAACGATTTTGATTTAAGTTGAAAACAACTTGTTTTGTGTTGAGTTTGAGTATCAACATTTTTAACTTCTACAATTTTATGGTCAGTCTGCCGAACCAGATCTCGTCGATAATTAAGCTCCGTGCCAGTGTGCCACCCAACGAGCGGCGGGCGGGAGTTAAGTTGAAAACAACTTGTTTTGTGTTGAGTTTGAGTATTAAGATTTTTAACTTCTACAATTTTATGGTCAGTTTGCCGAACCAGATCTCGTCGATAATTAAGCTCCGTGCCAGTGTGCCACCCAACGAGCGGCGGGCGGGATACGGAAGCCGCGTCCGCGTGCGCTCCGGCGCCGCTGCTTCGCTCGCGGGCGCGCGTCCGACCCCGACGTCGACGGTGGATGCACACGCAGACGATGGAGACGCCATGTTTGGGTGCTCGGATTGGGGATGGCACGCCACATGGCGCATGTCACTCGCCGTCGCCGCGGGGATTGGACGGCTCGTGCCCGGCCAGCCAGCCGGTAGCCACCCCGGTCGGAGCCCGGGACCAAGCGAAAGCGGTGGCGCCGTCCATCTGCACAGGAACCTCATTCTCCTCGTAGGAGAGGCTAGGAGCAGGACGGGACGCCGCTCCAACAAAAGTAACGCCTACTTGCTTGCTGTGGAAAAATAAACGACCAAAAATTATTCCACTGTTCCATGATGCTCTTTATGTTGTGTGCCTCCCAACCAGTGTGCACGATGGGCGGAGTACTTGAGTTACATGTAATCTGATTCTGATTACAATTTAAAATTATCTTTTTTACCGATCATATGTATTACGATTTTTTAGTTATTTTTAAAGATTTTTTGCGGTTCTCTCAAAGACATTAAATACATTTTAAAATTTATTTTCACACTTTTCAGGAGCTCTTGACTTTTTATATTATAATCCGAATCAAATTTTCCATCAATATGAAGAAGAGCGGATTTCCCAATTGTAGCTACCGTTTTAGACGCGTCCGTGATCACCAGATGTGCTATGTGATTCATGTTGTGCCCCTACTACTCTCTAACATTCTCTTTTGCAAAAATAATATCTTCAATTTTTTAAAATAAAAATTCAGGCAAGCCCTCCTTGACTCCTTCCTTCCACCCCTCTCCTATTTCATCTATCCCGACCAAGCAGCTCCTTCCCATGGATGTGGCCGTCAGCGACCATACCAAAGAAGGACCTGTTTGCTTTTTTAAAACAAAAGGTACAATTTTTTTTTTGGTAACAGAGCATATGAGGGAGGACTGAGGATCGGAGCGAGGTGTAGAGCATGGATCCGGTGCTACGGTTTTCATTTTGGAGGTGAGCATGGATCCAGTGGAGGTGAGCATGAGGGATTCATTTTGTGTGTACCAGTCTACCAGAGTGCTTTTCTAATTAAGAAAAACTTGCTGTTGTGCTTTTTATACGTGTAGCATAGGGTTTTTCGCTAGCTGGAGAAAAGTTTCAAGAGCATCCGCATCTGGGCCTCTATCATCATCCTCCGTTTCACTATTAGCTACTTGCTCTATCATTCCCTATAAAATCCTTCACATTTTACACTACACTCTAAAAGATTCCTTCCTTTCATCAGCTACTCTATCCAGAGCTCAATATTTTCTAGTGACCGCTACAAATGTTCTAAGGACCAGATCCTAGTGCTCCAGCAAGTTAGTAGTTTTCAAATTCTCTTCAAGAGAAACAATCGTGAGAAATTGTTGCAAGATATTTTTTTTAATAAAAAGAATTCATTGGTGGTGGACGCGTGGTACTTATATCAAGATGTACTTATATCCTCCTAATTCCCTCTTATCTGCTTAACAAAATGAAGTGTGACAAATAAATTCCGCACTTAAAAATTCTCAAACAATTAAGGAATAGCTCTAGCTAGGGTGCATGACACATAATTTAAGTGTATGGAGGCTTGATATGATCAAGCGATGAAGTAGAGTTGAAAATGTGTGCACTACAGGAAACGCGTGAAATCTCGACGGCCAAAACTATTCTCGACGGCCAAATATAAGCCGTCGACAAAGATGACCTAATCTCGACGGCCAAGGTCATGCCGTCGACACAGTGCACCTAATATCGACGGTCACACGAAAGCCGTCGAGATTAGGTAACTGAGGCCCGCGCGCACTTTCTTCCGGTTTTTCGCTAAGGCGGGAAGACTCTATCTCGACGGCTCACACTCAGCCGTCGTGAATAATTCATGGGCCGGCCCATCAGAATGAATCAATCTAGACGGCTAGAGTATGGCCGTCAAGAATAGAGTATGGCCGTCGAGAACATGTGGGCTGGGCCATTGAATTTTTTCATTTTGTAAATATTTTTCGTAATTTGCAGATTTGCTTATTTAGCAATTTAAATAAAAATATCTTAAATAAAAAAAATATTTGATGCGGTCCCAAATTTTGGGAAAAATGTATAATGGTACAACGTGTTTGTTTTTTGCATACTAATTCTTAAAATAATTTTTATTTATAATTAATGTTAGGTATAATATATGTATATATGTTTAAAACTAATAAATTGTATTTAAATCTTTTTAAAAAGCAATATTTTATTACATTCCAAATGAAATGATCTATGTACAATGGTTTTCCGACGCAATGATGCATTATTCGAAAATTTTGATATCCCTGTGACCTATAATTCATAAAACTCTATAGAACGCTCATTGATACTCTGCTCGATATAACCCATTACATAAGCAACTCCGTTTGCAAATTTAATTTGAGCATACAAATTTTCTTGATAGTACATTATCATGTCATAAACAATATTAGCCATTAAGAAGCATCAAAGTTTTTTTAAATTTTTATAAAAAAAATTAACTAAGCTATGTTGACCATCGAAGGGGGGCACTGCACTAGCCGTCGAGATAGAACACATTCTCGACGGCACATCAAAAAGCCGTCGAGAAAGAGCATAATTGACGACGGTAGTCAACGAAAGCCGTCGAAATATACATTTCTCGACGGCCACACATAACAAGCCGTCGAGATATAGGCAAGAAAGAACGGACCGCCATCATACTCCACGGCGGGAACGCCACGGCCATTGGACCGATCGAGATCGATCTCAACTCCCAACCAAAGCTCACGCTATATATATATCCAGCGACCAAATTAATCAGCAACAGCACGTCACAGAGTGGGGATCGAGCAACGGGATGGATTTCCGTGCGAAACGGTGGAGTTCCCCGCGCGGACGCATATATAAACGCGCGGGCACGGACGTGGCGCGCGCGCGACGTACGGGATGGGGCGGAATGGTTTCACCGTGCCAACCGTGGGAAAACCGTGGGTTTCGCGGGGCTGATTCGCCAACCGATCGATCGACCCGGCGCCCGAGCCTCCACACGACACCGGAGCGTGCGGCGCGCGCGCGCGCGTACCACTGGCCGAGCCCGAGTAGAGCTGTATAGTGCTCCCGCTGTTTTTCCGTGGTGACGTGGCCGCGCCGTCACCGCCTCGCCTCATGGATACGGCACGTACTCACGCTGCCTACTGTTTATGACAAAATTTGCTCGCGACGCACGTAACGTTTGGCCGGGGTTTTGTGCCTGGGCGGGTGCGCGTGCATGTGTGTCGCCTGTTTTGGTTGTCTTAATCTTGACAAGTAACGGTGGTAAAAATACCGGTAGGTCTGGATACCCGATCCGATGGGTCCGAGTTTAGTCAAGAATGAACCCATGGGTATGAAAGTTTGGGTCTAGATTTGGATCTGAATCTAAGTTTAGACCCATAGATAGCCAAACCCGTACACCAACCGTATCACTGACACATGGGGCCTCGTTATCATTCACACAGTTACATACACAATACCTAGACCCAAATCCTTTAATCCCTCGTCGATTATGTCATTCCCCAATCACCAACTCTTGACCCCCTCTACGGCTCTGCCCTCTGCCGACCGCGGATCACCCTACCCCGAGTCCCTGCAAACCTAGCCATAGGCAAGTGCCCATGCTGGCCACCACCACACTGCCCAGGATCCTGCCACCGTGCTGCCTCACCGGGGCCTGGGGTACCGCCTCGATCATGCGGTCCACGTCTCGCCGCCCGAGATCCCGCATCCACCACGACACCTCGCCGATCACCACCCGGGATCTGGCGTCCACCACGTCCCCTGGTCGATTGCTACCTAGGATTCGGCCTCAACCATGCCTCACCGCTCGGGATCCCACACCCCGCCTCGCCGGGGTACCGTCTCCACCACACCACCTCGTCGCCGAGATCCGGCCTTCGGCGCTCCAGCACGCCTTCACATTCCACATCACCAGGTCACTTGTTGATTTGTTCTTGGTATGGCGTCTCCGAGTAGCTCACAATTAAGCTCGGCCATAGGTGCCACTTGTTGATTTGTTGTTAATATTTGGTGTTTTTCTGAATTTTCGATGAGCCTAGGTTTGGGTTTGGGACTAGGTCCGGGTCTGACTTTAGACCTGTGACAATTTTTAAATCTGGGTTCATTTCTTAGGTCTTGCGGTCTGAGTCTATGGAGGCTAGATCTGAAGAACCAAGACCCATTGCTATTCCTATTCTGGCCGTCGAGAAAGATCACAGGGCCCACATGCCAGGTCGAGCTCTCCAGGATTAGAGGAGGATCTATCTCGACGGCCATTAGCCGTCGTGACTAACATGCATGGCCCACGTGTCAGCGCCGTCCTTTCCTTCGTTGCATCTATCTCGACGGCATCTGGCCGTCGTTAGTAACAGGTGGGTTGGGCCGGCCTACGGCCTGCTTAAGAATAATCTCGACGGCTTACGACCGTCGAGAAACGTTCCCCACCACGTCGTGCCTGCCCGGTGCTGGTATCTCGACGGCTTTCGTATGGCCGTCGAGATATACTAATAACGACGGCCGAGCCGTCGAGAAAGACTGTCTCTCTCGACCGGCCTTTCTCGACGGCCAAATCTCGACGGCCAGCCGTCGATATTAGTCTGTCTCAACGGTTTTGGTTTCTGTATCGACGGCTTTAGCCGTCGAGATTTTCAGCGATTCGCGTGGTGGTGCCAAACACCTTTTTTTCTTTCTACCAAAACATAGGTATATGCAGTTGAGTGATTAGCGCGCATCCTCTGCCGTAACGGCAGAGTGCCGTTATGCCACTGACATGTGGGGTCCACGTGGGCCCCACCACCCTCTGGGTCCACGTGCAGTGACTCAACGGCACTCTGCCGTAAGTATACAACGGCAGGGATCTGAAACCAGCCTACAGCATATGCTGTCTGTACAGAGTATGCCATGGCCATTTGCATTGCACTAGACGGGGGTGCATATGTTGGGCTAGGCACTGATCGCCAATAACGCAACAATAGAATCCTAAATTGAAACTCCAAATCTGAAAATCGAAAAACGTGACATCTTGTTTGCCACCTCCTGGTCTAGTCGAATCAACTAAAGTAAAAATTAGCGCATCCATTGACTTGCATGAGCGCATCCATTGATCTCCACGTTGATCAACAATACTGTTAGGCTCGGTATTTTTGACGTGGTTCAGTCCTAATTACATCACGGAAGACTTTTTTTTGTCTCATGTGTCGTTGAATCCTACGGTACAATTTATAACCGGGAGAGTTCCGTATACTCCTATAAGATTAGCAAACCTTATAATTAAGCTGACATACATTGCTCCCTTCCATTTTTGTTTTGTAGGACATTTTAATTTGAGATGACCTTTGAAGGCATACTTTGATTGTTAACTTTTACTTATTCTAAATTTGACAATTTCTATAAAATATTATGTATTAAAGACAATTTAAAATACAAATTTATTGACATTCCTTTTGTACACTAAAGGTACACTGTTGTCAAAGCTTATAAACTTTGTTCTTTTAAAATTTTTAAATGTTTTGTAAAAATTAAACGGAGGGATCATTGTGACTCAACCTCTAACAAGGACAGTTTGTAAATAAGTAAAACAAAGCTCAAAAAATGATGTAACACCCCCTAGGGTGAAAACGGATCGGATAGCGTCATTACCATATCTGTATCCATATTTTTTCCCCCGGATACGGATATGAATATGAATCAGATAGCATAGCGAATACGAATATGGACCGGATATCTACTCAATTCGGTCGGATACGAATATCCTACAACTTCAGGACATCAACGGCAAATAATTTTCCGACAATGTTGTAACCAATAAGTAGCAACATGCCAACATCTATCCCTTACCCTTAGGCAGTTAGGCCTTACATTAGTTTCACGTCACCGATGTTTAAGAGGCATTGGGTACAAAACGAGCGATAAGTACTTAAGTCGCAACATAGTCAACAGTTTCCACCATGACCACCATTACAATGGTTCAGTACTTAAGTAGCTAGCATCATATATAACACTTATTCCACCATGACCACCATTACATCATCATTACACCTGTTCTACTACATCATCATCTATATCAAGACCTGCTAATTCTTTAATCATTGAGGTTACATCACTCTGGTCTGAAACAAAGAGTCACAAACAAAATGTCAGGTTTGTCAAGACAAGATTCACAATTGATGTGAAACACAATTGTTTACATATTGTAGTATTGAGTTTGCTCACCTTTTATTGAAGCTCTTACCCAATCTTTTAGTGCAAATCAAGGCTTCGACAACTTTAGGATCCAAACGGCTATGATATTTGTCAATTACTCTATCTCCTGCACTAAATGCTGATTCAGATGCAATTGTTGATGCTGGAATAGCCAAAACATCCCTTGCCAATTGAGCATGAACATGATAATCAATTCCCTGTGTCTTCCACCATGCCAAGATATCAAAAATTTCACATTCAAGCCATTTCAACAATGGATCATCACAATATTTGTTCAAGTCAGACTTTACTTGAGCTACTTGAGATATATCCTTTAGGGAAGCACTTAGCTTTCTCTTTTTTGGCTCAACATCATGATCCATTTCAGTGTGAGAAGTACCACCGTAGCACTAGCAGTAACACTAGCGCTAGCACTTGCATTAGTCCTATTTGATTCATCTCTAATTGCTGCTGATGTTGGAATCTACAAGAAGAATTAATAAGAACGGTATATAAGTAAAAAAACAATCAAGAGAAGAGAACGCAACAATATAGATGAACTAAGAGGCCTATCGATCCAAACATTCATGAGTAATTTGGACGCCGTGACCAGTAGCCGTCGGCGTAGACTCGGGTTGCTACATCCTTGGTGGCTGGCTTCCTATCGTAGAGATGTGCGAAGTTGGAGCCTCAACGGCAACCGGTGGTGGAGATTTGACGGTGGCACGCCGTGCTCCAGGATGGTTTCCCGCGGGAGACATTGGGGACAGGGGGACGTCGACAAGGCGACGAGCGGCGGCCGGAGAGCAGCAGCCAGCGGCCACTGGTCACTGCGGAGATTCGGAGGAAGCGGCGGCTGGTGATGCAGCTGAATGGGGGGGGCTGGAGGAGCGGCGGGCGCCGGTGCAGCTGAATGGGGTGGCGGCCGGAGATGCAGTCGAATGGGGTGGCTAGAGGAGCGGCGGACAGTGGTGCAGCTGAATGGAAGCGGCGGCCGGCGGCGGTCGGAGGAGTTGCGGCCGGAGAAACCCTAGCTTGGGGACAAACGAGCGGTCGGAGGAGCTGCTAGCCTGCTTGCTTCGCTTGTTTGGTCACATACTCACATGGTGGGCTGAAATGGTTCCTCGGCTCATGACCTGGGATGGGGCGTAGGGGCAGCCTGGAATGGGAAGGGAAGCCTGGGATGGATGGGCAGATCCTTTTTAAAAATCTGGATATCCGTATCCATATTCGTATCCGGTCCTTTTTATAGAACAATATTCGTATTCGTATCCAAAAAATGGATAGTATCTGTATCCGTATCCGTTTCCTATTCGGATACGGATAATCCGAATACGGATAGCCCATTTTTCGGATACGAATGTCGGAAAATTCGGATTATTCGTATCCATTTTACAACCCTACCCCCCTTTTAAATAGATGTAAGAAAAAGTTGGGATCAATTTGGAAGCGGGCTACTTTTTAATCGCATCACATTTACCTGCGTAGCTCTTGTCATGGTCTGTGCCCTAGATTTTTTTTTCCTCGTATCTTTTTATTAGGTTTCTATCGACATCCCAGCTTCATCTTTTGCAGTATTGGAAACTAGCGTAAGATGAGCCAAAAGCAGGAGAGAAGCAAATCAAGGGGCTGCTCACGAGTCAATCTACATAAGTTAGTGAGATAAAATGTTTGAGAAACTAAATTATTAGATTTTTTTATCCCAATTTTAAACAATATTGAAGCAAATAATGAAACCTTTTTATAAAATAGGAGCTAAGCGGATCGATTTCTCAATTCATTTCTACATACTTTTAAAAACATCTATCTCACTAGCATACATAGATAATTAGATACAGAACGGTTTGTGGGGAGTCTTTAAGCTTATGTGGTAAGGCATGATGGAATGATGCATTAAGCTGACAAGATAGCGAAAACCTTGTGGATATGTCGGCAACTTGCGCTGTGGTGCTGATTACACGACCAAGTCTGAACATGCAGCTCGCTGTCATGCATGCTACTCCGGCAAATGGCTCATTAATTAGCAGTCCATCTAAAAGAGGGAATAATATTCAGTGGCCGCAATTAGCATGCATACTGATCTATGTGGGGTTTGTCTCGCTTCTACTAGTATTCTATTCCAGTGTTCTTTTTATGTTGTTCTTTGTCCCCGAGATATATAATACGTCCGGTTAATTTACGGTCCAGGTAGGTATAGGTAGCTAGTTAGTTGCAAGAAAATGATAGCTTTTTAATGATTCTGATTAGGTGCTGGTATTACTTGATATAGTTGATACCGAGTAAAGTTTTGTAGTTTAGGAAACTGAGCGCTATGTACTCCATGACCTCAAGAGCTTCGAGAGGAAATTTTGAGAGGCTTATCCGCTTTTTTTTTTGTTGACAGTTTTGAGGTTTGGTGAAATAGGTTCAAAAAGCCAAATCGTTTGACTTTTGAAATGGTTGTAAACCATTTGGTGTGATCGAACTCGAGTTGTAGCTTGTAACCAACAAAAACTTCGAGAAAATTGGTTATAGGATACTACAATTTGATGCCCAAAGTTCCTAGACTGCAATATTTTGTTTTCGAAACTGTATAAAGCACAATTTTTCTATCACGTTCTAGCCATTATGATAATATATCAGCTCTTGAAAAATTGTTTTGCCCCTTGCTTCTTTCTCTTTTCCATCTCTCCTCGATGGACACCGTAGTGAGTCCGCCCCAACCACTGAGCAAGCACCACGAGCAATCTATCCAGTTATCGATTGTCATAGAGAAGGAGGCACGCCATATACCTAGCTATCACACCTAGAGGAAGAGGAGGAGGGCACCGTGGTGAGAGGAAGGAGCTTGTGGGTGCATTCACCTGAGGTCGAGGAGCGGTGACCATTGGTGGGCTAGTGAGGGAATGAGGGGACCCTAACAAGGGAGCCAAGAGGGAAGGTTACACAGACAAAAAAAATTGTATTAGGAGGTGCCACCGTCGAGGATGACGAAGGGTGGGATGAAGAGAGAAAGAAGGGAGGTACGAAGTTGATATCAATCAAAATGTGATGGGACAAATAACAGAAAATACTGTGTTATACAACGTATATGTAAGAAATCAATGCCAATAAATCTAACCACCAAATTACTTGTCTTACAACCAAGTTCACCAATACTTTTGAACGTAGAGCCTATAAACAGCTACTAGCAAAAGCATAAGCTAGGCCTCGGAACAAAGCCGAGGATAGATGACCTATCAAAACCTCTTTTCTCGGAGACATGCGCATGCCTTTGTTCACTGTCTTATCTGCAAAGCATGATTATTGGTTTCGGAAAGACCCCGGTACAGCCTCTGGAAACTCAAGATGTACCATCAGATTGAGGATTTTGGAGGCATGTGAGCCTGCGCACAACATGCCTATGGAGGTAGCTCATCTGGTGCAGCATCAGTGTCCGGAATGGGATCCGATCCGATCCCGTGGCGAGCCATGTCGGCTGGGAACCAATCTCTAGGCCCCACGTGGCGTGTACGCGTAGCACGGCATAAAAAAGGAAGACTAAAATATGACCAGGAACCCTAAAAAATGAAAGGGAAATAAAGATATAGAGAGATTGGAAGCCAGCTTGGGAATGGCGGTGACACTCGACGCGGAGAAAGCTCTGCGGCAGCTTTCAGCTCTGAAAGCCACATTGAGCTCATCTGATGGAAGATCGATAAGGTGAACAGTTCAGATATCCACCTCGGTCTTTCTTCTCTTGATGTAATTTTTGGTGAGGAGACGTACAGATTTTAGCTCTTTGATCAGTAGAGGAACGAAAGTTCATCGAACTAGGACACTGGACTGGGTCTGCCTGGAACTTTGAGCTTACCAACACTGGAACTGACACTGGTCACATATTGGATATGTAATGTTCTTTTCTCGAGGCATGCATAACAAAGTATCTTTTTAGGGTTTTTATATTTTAAGGTATTATACATTACTTTTCAATTGTGATTATAATCAGATATCCGAGAGATTTTTTTTTTGAAGGTCAGCTTACGCTGACTGATTCATTAAAGGGTTAATAGGATATATGCCACTGCTCAAACCTGAAATTCGAGAATTGCCATCGTTCATTTGCTAATTGGATATATGCCATTACGAAAACGCATTTATTCAATATTAGCCACTCTGTGCGACACGTGTCCCTTTATTTTTGTACTTTTAATCAGATATATGCCACCACACAAAGCTCTCTTTTCGAGATTTGCCACTGTTTCGTTACACAAAAAGGGACACGTGTCGCACACAGTGGCAAATATCGAATAAACATGTTTTCATAATGGCTTATTTTCATAATGGCATATATCCAATAAGTAAAGAAACGATGTCAATTCTCGAATTTTGGGTTTGAGCAGTGGCATATATCCTATTAACCCTTCATTAAAAGGAGGAAAGAAGTACACAGAGATTTACAGGTAGCCTGGTACTAGGCCAGGCAAGAGACAGCACAAGACACAAACGCACTCACGCTCCAATCCGGCGACGACGGCCTATAGGGCTAGGAAGACGCTAAAACTGACTACTCGGTCAGAAGAGCAGCCATATCCGAGAGATTTGTTGGGTCGCTTCGAGAAGTGAGAATAAAATTTTGTTTCACTTTTGATAATCAGATATCCATGTTTTACCAAGTCGAGTACCTTTTGCGGGTATACCTCACGAAGCATTTACACAATTAATAGAAAGAGAGAACACAATTAACAGCGGTCCCACTGTCCACCGAAATAAATGGAGTCGTGGGCGCGGAGTATCTCTGACGGCGAAGTCTGAACCAGAGAAACTTTCCTGATAATGGCCGGGCAGCCATAAGCGATGGCGAGGGTCTCCATTCTCCAACTCCGCGCGGATGTGGGCGCGGCCAGGGCCAGAGACATCTCCCAGAATTTTGGAATCGAGGGGGGCTCCGATGGCTGCACTGGCAATGGTAACCTCCGCAGATTCGCGGACACCGATGGCGATCGAGCGCGCGCAGCGTGCCAGGTCCATGGCACCGATTAGGCAATTAAGCGGATCGTGACAGTTGACCAGGTGTGAGTTGTTCCAGTCTTATTGTACTCACGTTATCATTCGTAATCTCTTACGGAAAGTTGCGATTTATACATATCCAGCCGGTCGCATGTGTGAGAAAAGGTTATTTTCCGCATGATCGACGGAAGCTAAAACATAGAGAGTAGAGACAGGATCAGTACTGGTTTGAAACAGGATTTGTTTTTTTTTATAATGGAACATGGGAGTATGAAGATAATTTACAAGAATTAGCCCGTTTGTCATGGAAGCATGAGAAACATATCTGGTTCCAAAGGCAGGTCTAGGTTTATTGAACCAAACTGACAAAAAAAGACCCCAACAATCTATGGGTTTTCACGGTCTACTTCGTCTGCCGGTACTATAGTGGCGCCCAGCTACTGATCTTCTTTATACTGTTTCCTCCACCTAATCTTAAATAGACGATAGTTGTCTAAACAATTAACCGATCGACCGATTTTGCTGTAGGTTAACCACCACTAACCAAGCAGTTTTCCTATCCCCAGGCAATCAATCCTATGGCCGCCGGGGCTACAAGTGGGTCTCGGTCCTGTATCCATGCTATTTTATTAGAAATGCACTAAAAATTCAATTTCTATTCTTTTTAAACAAATTATACAAATAAATGAACTACAGTAGGCTAGGGTACCCCAAAGGTGAGCCATTTGTACCCCTAGTACCCCTAGCTAATGACCAAGCATCATTTCATGCACTTGTGGATCCACCGTCCAGACAGCATGGACGCCGCCCAAACCTAGACCCATGATGTCGGAGTGAAACCCATTGTGCGAGAATTTCGTGGAACCCTTGCCACCAAATGTAGTTTAGGGGTTCATGAAATGTTTAGGTATTGTAAACAAGAACACAACAAGATGGATGCAGACACGTAAAAGGGACAAAGATTTATTATTTTCCTCGTATTATCTGCAATAAGTATCTCTTGCTTTATGCTCTCTCCATTTTAAAATAACAGTTGTTTTAAATTTGTTCTAAATTAAAGTTTGAAAACTTTTTCTAAAAGGTCAATAGTAGGGCTGACATTATATTAATAAGAGCAGGAACAAAACAAAGTTGAAATATTTATAAACCCAATAGAAGGCCCATTGGGCCAAGAAGGTAAAAAACCAAAGTGGACTACCTGCGTTCCGCTCATGCCAGATAGCCCATAGCCTAGCGATAAATTCATCTAAAAACACTTTCATAATATCATATCTTTTGTGCATTTTATAAATAAATTACAGTGATAATTGAGAAGTTATATTTCGAAAAACGTATCAACGATCGAAAGCTATGTTATTTCAGAACGGGGGGGGTGAAGCGTCTACCCAATGTTTGGCTAGAGTTCGCCTGGACCTACCCCAAATCCAGCTCGTTTGGCACTATACATGTGGCTGCAGTGATGCAGGATGTTTGTTCGCCCTCTCCGCGACCGACCGGGCACCGTGCATGCACGCCTGCACTTGCGCGACGTGATCACTGATCACCCCGCGAATCAGTACAGCTTGGTTGAATGGGTCAAAAAGCTGCACGTACGTACGCCGCGCCGCGCCGTCCCGGCCAGCCTCCTTCCTCCTTGATGCATCGACGGGTCGACCACGAGCCCACGACCGACCAGCCATCAATCAATTCGCCCCTCGTGATGGACGGCGATCGGGTTGGCCGCGGCGCGACCGATGCGAGATCGATCGCGCGCCCGCTCCTCCATACCGCGCCTTTAAACCCCGATCGATCCGCGGCGGCGGCGGCGTCGGCGGGAGGGTACGTACATGCACCGCGCGCCGCGCGGTCTCCGCGACGTACGCCCTCGTCGAAACCCCATGGCGATCGAGCGACGGCCGGGGCGACATGGCAACGTGTGGCGCGGGGCGGCTCGCGGCGCGCTGCACCCTGCGCCACCACGTTGAAACCCCATGGCGTTCTCGCGTTGCCACGTCGAAACCCCCGCGTTCTCGCGTTCTCGTCGA
The DNA here is from genome assembly GCA_005191435.1 of Raddia distichophylla. Classification (NCBI taxonomy): domain Eukaryota; kingdom Viridiplantae; phylum Streptophyta; class Magnoliopsida; order Poales; family Poaceae; genus Raddia; species Raddia distichophylla. Next base: position 258,324 of record SPJY01013201.1, read on the forward strand.
AGTCCCATGGCGCGCGCGACCGGGGCGACATGGCACATTGGCAACGTGTGGCACGGGGCGGCTCGCGGCGCGCTGCCCCCTGCGCCACCACGCGCGCGCGGGGGCTCTCGTTGTTTGGCTGCGGAGACACACCGAGCTGCTCGGCTGGACCCGCGGGCTGTACAAGGCATTCATTTGGTGGGGGTGGGGCGGCGGGCAGCACCGCCACCGAAGGGCGGAAAGGCCCGTGCTCGGTGTTCGAATCGAGCTTAAGCCTCTAGCTAGCCCGCGGCCTATTTTCTCGATATTTAAATCTGAAGGAAATGGGTAAATACAAGTGCCAGTGTGTATGGTTTATAAATGTGCATGTGCAGGGGTTGTGGGTCGAGGGCACACCAGACCCTTAAAAAAAGACCTGGAGAGGTCTGACTCTGAGTAGATGTTGGTACATCTGAACTGAACGTAGTATTTGACATGGTACCATATATGTATCTGTCGACTCCTAATTTCATGGGAGTTCAAAAGCATCTAAATGATAGTTATCATTTTGAACGATTCCTAGCAGAGCGGTCAAGGTCCGCGTCACCACCTCACTCTATTCCATCCTTCAACCCCGCTGAGGACCCATCTATCCTTGGTCGTCATCCCTCATCCTCGCCTCGTAACTAGAGTGTTAGCCTCCTCTCTCCGTCACCCCCCTTTCCAGAGGCTGATGGTCAGGGGGCTGTCGCCGCACACCCCTGTAGAGGCCCCTTCCACCAGGCCGTCAGCCGTCTGGGGCGCGCGGCGTTGATGCACCTCCTAACAAAGGTCGGCCCAACAGCACATGGGGCCGCCATGCCGCCAGTTCGCTCAGAGGCCTTGTCCGTCGGCTCGGAGCATGCGCCTGCCGCTGTTTCGGACGCTGAGACCGCCGAGGGCACGGGTGCCGCCCCACCATGGCCATCATCGACATCCCTCCTCCTTCTGTGACTGTAGCCCCTGTGGCCGACGCGCCCAGCGCGGACCTGGTCGCTCTAGCCGACGTGGCCTCCGACGTCGCCATGTCCTCTTCTTTGCTCCAGGTGCCCGTTGACGCCTCCTCCCTCCCACCTAGCACTGCGGGTCCCTTCATCAGCCATCGCTTTGTGTCACCCCCTCTCCTCTTCTGCAGGCACCTCGTCCTTCCCTTGGCCACCCTAAGGCTAGCCTCAAAACTGGTGCTTCTCTCCGCCGCAGCTCCCGAATTGCCGGTCGGGCGATGGTAAGGTCCCGCAGAGGTCAAGGCCAGAAAGCTTTCTATCCGCAAGCTCCAGCCCTGGCTCGGATCTTGCTCGCGCTCCTCCAGTGTGCGCCCGAGTGAGGAGGCCTCTCTGACGGGCGTTTTCAGTAAGGAGCTCCCGGACGCTGCTGTTGAGATGGCTAACTCTGTAGACGCTTCGCCGCCACGGCCGACTCCGCCCCCCGCAGCAATCGACAGCCCTCCGCCCTGCGGCCCAAGCCTGGGTTCGGCTCGACAGGGGTCGAAGCTTCTAGCAGCTTTGGTGCCTTCGCCATCTACTTAATGAAAGGCCCTACGTGTTTCGGCCTGCTACGCCAGGCGGCTTCTTTTGCGTCTAACATGAAGCGAACTAACTATTCATGGGGCCTCCCCCCTTTTGCTGTAAAACTCTCCCAAGACTCCTTAAGGGCTGCTACGGGGACCTATTCGTCGTCGTTTCTTAGTTTCACGTCGTGCCTCGCTTATTGCTGCTCCATTTGCGACTCCTCTCCTATTTTGGTGTGCCTCCTTGTCCCCCATGTCTGAGCACCTTCGTCTCCTTAGCTGGAACGTCAGACGTCTCAACGCCGGCGTCTGTCGCTCTGCGCTCCGTGACCTCATCCGCTCATCCCGTGCAAACCTGGTTTGTGTCCAAGAATTGAAGCTTGATTCCACCTCCCAGCAACTCATTAACGATTGCGCTGGCCCCGCCTTCGTCAACTCCTTCGCTTCTCTTGATGCTATTGGGACTCGCGGCGGGATTCTCCTCCTAGCCAACGACGACTTCTTCTCCCTCGAGTCCCCTACAACCTCTGCCTGTTGTATCTCGGTAGGGATGGACATCGGGCAGGTATCTCCGGGTACGCTTCTATCCTACCCGAACTCGAAACCCGAAAATACTACCCATACCCAAACCCAAACCCAAAAAAATCTATGGGTACAAACCCGCACCCATACCCGAACCCGACGGGTAGCCATACCCATGGCCAGGGGCGAATCGGCAAGGGCCAGGGAGCAGATCAGCAAGGCCAGGGCGGTGGTAGGGTGTGGCTCGGCGGCGGTAGGGGGTGGCTCGGCGGCGGCGCGGCAAGTGGTGGCTCGGCGGCGACGCGGTAGGGGTGGCTCAGCGGCAGGGGGACCAGCTCGAGGAACGGAGAGGCGGAGAGATCCGAGGGAGAGGGAGACTGAGAAAGAGAGGGGGGAGGGACAGAGAAGCTCATGGTGGCAGGCGGTTGACGGCGACCGGCCAGTGGTGTCAGCGGCCATCGGTGTGGCGGCGCCACAGCGGGGGAGGGTGTGACGGCGGGTCGCTCTGCTGGCTGTTGCCTGCTAGGGCCTTGGGTACTAGGGTTTTGGGGTTGGGGAGGGAGCAGGGGCGGTGGAGAAAATTGGGCTGTGGCTAGTGGGCACTGCCGCCGTGCCGCACTAGGCTGTGTGGGCGATGGGCCGTGGGAGTGTGGTCCGTGGGCGGTGTAAGCCTATGACATACTAACTGATATATATATCTCCACAGGGAATCCGGCACCATGATATGATACTAGGCCCAGACTAGTACCTTATGATGGACAATTAAAAGGCTATCATCGCTGGCATTCCATTATTAGTCAAAATAACGGAGTATTACAAGGTAGCATCATAAGCTATTACAATAAAACATGTATTACCCAGTATTAAGAACAAGTAACAAGAACATCAGAGCAGCAACAGCCTTCAGCGATGATATCCAAGCGTGTGTGTGTGTGTGTGTGTGTGTGTGTGTGTGTGTGTGTGTGTGTGTGTGTGTGTGTGTGTGTGTGTGTGTGTGTGTGTGTGTGTGTGTGTGTGTGTGTGTGTGTGTGTGTGTGTGTGTGTGTGTGTGTGTGTGTGTGTGTGTGTGTGTGTGTGTGTGTGTGTGTGTGTGTGTGTGTGTGTGTGTGTGTGTGTGTGTGTGTGTGTGTGTGTGTGTGTGTGTGTGTGTGTGTGTGTGTGTGTGTGTGTGTGTGTGTGTGTGTGTGTGTGTGTGTGTGTGTGTGTGTGTGTGTGTGTGTGTGTGTGTGTGTGTGTGTGTGTGTGTGTGTGTGTGTGTGTGTGTGTGTGTGTGTGTGTGTGTGTGTGTGTGTGTGTGTGTGTGTGTGTGTGTGTGTGTGTGTGTGTGTGTGTGTGTGTGTGTGTGTGTGTGTGTGTGTGTGTGTGTGTGTGTGTGTGTGTGTGTGTGTGTGTGTGTGTGTGTGTGTGTATGGACCACATGTCAGAATTCGAGTTATCCATGGGTTACCCATGGGTACAGAATTGTACCCATACCTAAACCCAATCCATTCGGGTACCCAAAACTGAAAAACCCATGAGTACAGGTTGCAACCCATACCCATGCCCATCGGGTCAGATACCCATGGATACCCGTACCCTTGGGTTTTTCTGCAATCCCTATCTCTCGGTGACAATATCCTCCCACTTATACAACTCCCGTTGGCGATTAACTGGTGTCTACGGCCCTCAATCCCGTGTGTACAAATTCTCGTTCCTTAATGAGCTTGTAGACCAAGCTCCAACTGACATGACTCTTCCTTGGATGGTGGTAGGCAACTTCAATTTGATCCGCCGTCCCGATGACGAGCAACGACAACATTGACCTCCCCCTCTTTAACGCCTTCAATCAGACTTTGGACACTCTGGCTCCCGAGGAGCTTCCCCTTATTGGCAGAAAGTTCACCTGGTGCAACCAAAGGCAAAACCCCACCTTCTACCGCATCAACCGTCTGTTCTACTCTGCTAATTGGGACTTCCTCCTCCGAAACACCTGCCTCCAGGGCCTCCCCTCCCTCATGTCGGACCACGCCACCTCCTTTCGGAACTGGACTCCCAAAAGCAACCTCGTTGTTTCCGTTTTGAGAATTACTGGGTGGGTCTCCCAGGCTTTCTTGGCATTGTCGAGGACTCTTGCAACCGAGAGGTCGCCGCCACCACCCCCCTCCGCCGTCTCCACATCAAGCTCTCCCGCATCGCCAAAGCCCTCTCCTCCAGGGCTCGTCTTAAGGTATGCTGCACGTCCCTGCAGCTAGCGATTATCAGAGTTCTGATTTCCTGCCTCAACCTCACTCAGGAAAACCGCCCCTCCCCACGAGAGCGCTCCCTCCTCTCTAGCCTCAAGATCGTCTGCTTGGGCTCACGGCCCTGGAAAAATGCCACATCAAGCAACGTGCCCACGTTAGATGGCTCCACCTGGGGGACGCAAACAAAAATTTTCCACATCCATGCCAGCGCCCGTCGCCGCAAAAACCACATCCTGTCTCTCTCCTCCCCTCTTGGCGTCACCATCTTAGGAGGACAAAGAGGTTGAATGCTGGCACTTCTTCTCGCAGCACATTGGGTAGCATTCACCAAGATCTTCCACCTTCGATTGGCCATCCATCGGCCTACCACGGATGGACCTGTCCACCCTCAACGCCCCCTTTTCAAAAGAGGAGATCTTGCGTGCCATCTCCTCCCTTCCCGGCGGCAAAGCACCGGGCCCTGACGGCTTCACCAACACCTTCTACAGAGATTGCTGGGAAATCACTAAGCAGGACATATGTGACGCCTTCAACCAGCTTTTTGAGCTAAACGGTCGCCACCTAGGTCTCCTCAACACCACCAACATCGTTCTGCTCCATAACAAAGACTCTTGCGAAGGGCTCGAGGACTTCTCCTCAACACCACCAACATCAGCCTCGTTTACAGTTTCAGCAATTTTTTTTCCAAGCTTCTGGCTAACCGCCTAGGTCCAAGGTTCTGCAGCTTGGGCTCGCCAAACCAAAGCACTTTCATCAAAGGTCGTTGCATCTAGGACAACTTTCGTTGTGCCTAGGCCACTCTTCGCTTGTTGCATCTGAAGCGCACCCCAGCCCTTCTCCTCAGGCTCGACTTCGCAAAAGCTTTTGACCCCGTCCACTAGGGCTACCTGCTCGATCTCCTTTAGTGGCTAGGCTTTGTCCCCCGCTGGCGTGAATGGGTCGCTCTCCTCCATGGCTCTGCCTCGTCTTCGGTCTTCCTTAACGGGCATCGCTTTCCCCTCTTCTCGCATGGTCTAGGGGTGCGACAAGGAGATCCCCTTTCCCTGATGCTCTTCATCCTCACGATATACCCCCTGTAGAGGCTAATTAGTTTGGCGGCTGAGGCTGGCATCCTTAGCCCTGTAGGCTCCTCAGACCATCAAATTCGTACCTCCCTCTACGCAGACGCCGCCAGATCAAAATGAGCTCCATTCAGATCAAAATGCCATCTTCCTCCATCCAGATCAAAATGAGCTCTGTTCCACTTTTGACCTTTTAGCCGCCTTCGGCTTCGTCTCTGGCCTTCGCATCAACCTAGCCAAATTCTCGATCACACCCGTCCGCTGTGACCCCTCCTCCCTAGATCACATCCTGGGCCCCTTCCCTGGGATCCGAGGGTGCTTTCCATGCAAATACCTAGGCCTCCCGCTCCACTTCAAGAGACTGAGGAAAAGTCACTTCCAACCCATCATCCAAACAATCCGCGACAAACTTCCCTTTTGGAAGAGTCGTCTTCTCTCTAAAGCAGGTCGCCTAACCCTGGTCAAGTTCGTTCTCTCGGCCCTCCCTACTTACTTCGCCACGGTTTTCCAGCTGCCGAAATGGGTCATTTCAGAGATCGACAAAATTCGTCGCTCCTTTCTCTGTAAGGGGACCGACAGCTCTGCTTCAGGCCATGCTTTGGTTAACTGGTTAACTGCTCTGCTTCAGGCCATGCTTCGGGGGCTTAGGTGTCCTCGACCTTGGGCTCTTCAATCGTGCTCTACGCCTTTGGTGGCCCTGGCTCAAGTTCCGCGACCCCCTAAACCCTAGGTCGACGCCGACATTCATCTTCCCCACATCAGCTTGCCCTCTTCAGGGCAGCCACATTGCCCTCTATAGGCGACGGCCACTCCGTCTCCTTCTGGAATGACCGTTGGCTTGGGGGCTGCACACCAAACCTCTTCAAACAGGCCTCGCATTGGAACAGCTCTGTGGCCCGCCTTCTCCCCAACCACCTCTAGTTACGTCACTGCGGCCCCATCTCCTCTGCCATCCTCTTCAAGGAATGTATTCTTCTGTGGAGCAAGGCACGACAGATCACCCTCTCATACTCTTGGGACTAAATTCTCTGGTGCCACTCCTCCTCAAGGATCTACTCCGCAAAATCAGCCTATTGCCTTCAATTCGCGACAATTGTCCCCCATCCTCTAGCTCACGCCATCTGGTTTGCCCAGGCCCCCAACAGGAGCAAATTCTTCGCCTAGACCTTAAGCCATTGCCGTATCAACACGACCGACCTCCTCGCCAAAAAAGGATGGCCTCAACCCCCGGCCCGCTGCTTGTGTAACGGGCCCCTCGAAACGATTGATTACCTGTTCAGATCTTGCAACTTCTCTTCCACCGTTTGGCCAGCCATCCTACCCCTCAACCCTCCTCCCCTTTCGGTGCGATTAGTGGCTGCCTCGTCAATCTAGTTTCCCGAAGACCGCTTCTCGTCCTCTCAACGGCCTCATCATCTGCACAATGTGGGAAATCTGGAATGAGAGGAACAGGAGAATCTTCCAAGGCCAATCGTTGTCGGCTGTCTAGGTTATCGCTCGCATTAAGGAAGGCTTCGCTGCTTGGGCAGCGGTCCTTAACCCTGTAAACACGTTTCAATTTTTCCCTTTTCCCTCTCCCCCCCTTCTATTCCTCTCTTGTATCATTGTACAGTTGCTCGCTTCTTCTTAATGAATCAACAGTGCTCCTGTCCGTTAGCTCAAAAAAATATTGAACGATTCCAACCATTCTAAAATGATAACCACACAAAGTTGTGTAACTAGCTAGCTATTGGAGTTCCAACCACGTACAATCCAACCATTCTAAAATGGCGGGATTGTCACATTTGGCTGAGCATTCGTTCGATCTCTCAGTCATGTCATGTACGTAATATAAACGTGGTCTAGCTCGGATTTAGGAGAAATTGATTCCTCCGTATGAGTATTTGAGAAGGTCAAAAAAACACATCTAATTAGTTCTTTGCTTTGGTGTTGTGCTATCAAGATAGTAGCTATGTGTGAAGTGTGGATGTTAGATGACCAGAGGCTGAATTGCAGTCTCCATTGGTGAATTGTGGATCTGCACCTTGTCTTACTTGATTGTTGTTGATTTCCTTGTGGTGAAGGATAAAAGCGAACTAGCAAAATAGCCTCGTCAATGTATAAAGCGTAAAGAGCACTCATCCCATGCACGCATTCAAGGCATTACCAATGAGCTGCCATCCATAGGGCTAGGGGTGTAAATGGATTGGATTCGGATCGAATATCACTGAAATCATATTTGGATTCATTTAATTTTTTGGATTTGAATTCAGATAATTTTTGGATTTGAGTTGGATCAAATATTTTTGAATTCGGAGTTGGATCATATACTTAGGCCTTATTCTTTTGAGCTGATCTGAACGGCTGAACGCCGAAATGACTGAATTTCTAGAGCTTTTCTAGGTAGTCTCGAGATTCAGATCCATTTCGTTTGACTTGCTTTCTAAAGTGTTAGAATCCACCTTCGAAACAATGAAAAAATAAACTAAAAAACGCAAAACATATGTATTTTCAAAACGTAGATAAGTCGTTAAGCAGTTAAGCTGATAAGTTTAATTAATCAAAGCGGATACAAATACTAATCGAACTCTCTTCTACCTAATAATATAATGGTTTTTTTACTAAATTTAAACGCCACAAATTTAAATACAACATATCATTAATAGTGTACCACAAGTTTTATACAAATACAACATAAGTTATACATGAATATTGCAACGGCTATGAACCCCTGAAAACAACTATAATGAATCATTTTTTTGTGTGGATATTTTAGACGTATGAATTAAAAAATATATGGCTAAATCCAAAATCATATCTGAATCCAAATTCAAAATTAAATTTTTGTGTAATATTCGAATCCAAATAACTATCGAATGCCAAATTCAAAATCAAATTTGCTAGTTTTCGCATTCGACAAATGGATATCCGAAAATATCTGATATCCGATTAGACCCTTACATGGGGCATTATTACTTTCATAGATGAGCTTAGAGCCCGTGATATCCTCAAAATTTTAGAGTTCACATGTTTCAAATTTTGATTCTATTCATTAGTCATGACAAATTCAAGTCTAAGTTTTTTTTGAATTTAAATTTCACAATTGGTTCCAATATTTCTTACACTTCACCTTCCCCCGTTATTTTTTTGGGAGTACCCTCTTTTAGTCGAGCCAGCCTTTCCTATCATTTTTTTGCCAAAAAATATTAAATACGCAAATGCCCATAGTTTGCGCTTAAATGGGAAATGCTCATTCACCGCGGGTCGGTAACGACAAACTTTGTTGCGGCACTATGGTGAAACAACTGATTATATATATACCTAGCACGTGGCGGATCAAGCCCCCTAATTTGCACCCAGACGGAGGTAGAAGAGAGGTAGAGGGAGGGAGGGAGGGAGAGAGAGAGAGGGATGGGAAGAGGAAATGCAAGGAGGTTCTATCGATACCTTGTTTCATCAATGGGTTTTCTTATGTTTCCGTATATATATGTTAATATGTATGTCTCTGTGTGTTGAAAACGTGGTAGCTTAGCAAAAAAAAGTTAGCATTTCGAATATGGTAGTTATAGTCGCACTACTAGGAGTTGTAAGTAATGTCTTTAGCATGTGTAGTAAAATGTAGTTGTTTAGGCGTATGATGGATGTGATATTAGTGATAGTATAATAAACGGTAGTATGTTTATTGCAAAAATGGCAGGATTTTTGTTTAATATGAGGATAACATCATTAGAAAAGGCTTGAATGTGTAGATCGTAGTGGATTCAAAAGCACAATGATTAGACTGAAAAAATGAGGACCATGAAGTGTCTGTAGTCTTTATGGACCAAGAGTACAGATGTTCCAAAATTTTAGCTAGTTAATTTGTACACACATATAGGTTCGTGCTGATTTGTAAGGGAGATGTAGGCGATAAATTTCCATGTAGTTCTTTTTGTGCAACGCATGATTAGGGAAACCATGGATGGACATGCATGTTTAGAGATGGTGGATAAGGCAGTGGTATGGTGCAAGAAGAAGGGAATGCTGACAGAAAGACCAAGGAAGATATTCATGATGTAAGAAGGTGAAGGGTTGTATAGAGATTGTTGTGTTGATAAGGGAGAGGTTCATGAGACATTGTGCACGCGACGAAGCATGACGATTCAAGTGATGAGGAAGATGGAGCGGGCGTTGTTATCCCAGATGGATGGAACAAGAGTGAATCAAGCCAACTTCTCGTCTAGAGTGAATCAAGCCAACTTCTCGTGGATAATCGGCATGACTCTTTATGCACCACTATAAGCTCCTTGTCCTTGCCTCCGTATCACTAACATGCCTAAAAACGCCAGTGATGTTGACCGCCCCACCCCACAACCCGAAAAAACCGCTAGTGATAATGGGGACTGGTGAACCACTAGTGATAGAGCACTATCATTGGCGGTTTTATCATCGAATTGCTAGTGGTATTTTCACTAACGGGTAGGTTGTTAAGTCGTTAGTGATAGTGGCCTATCACTGGTAGTATTTTAACAGAACTACCGGTAAGAATATCACTAGCGGTTATATTGAAAAAATGTCAGCGATAGTCTATTATCACCTGTGGTTATAGATTTTTACAAACTTTTAGTTCTTTGGAACTTCATAACTTATTCATTTGAGCTGAAAATGAACTTTATATAGAAATTGCAGCTCTTGGGAAGATCTACAACTTTGTAGTTAAAATCTTTTTCATTTAAGCAATTTAGATGCTTATATAATCGTTACAAAGTTAATATTTATAATTGGAATAAGCCTATTTTACATACCTGAACTATCGACGAAGTCCACTTATCCTCTCAAACTATAAAATGGTCTATTTCACATACCTCAACTATGAAAACCCGAGCAAACATCAACATATGTTGGTTTTAAAAGTGATTTTGCCATTTATAATTTGAAAAACTTCATTGTACACTTTTGAATTAATTTTTTAAGCAACGATAAAAAGGATACAAAAATTTGATCCACTTCTGAATTAATTTTTTAAAATATGAATGAACCTTAAAGCGGTAAATTTTTTTAAAAAAATTATTGAAAAATATCCATTTTTTATGATTTTCTTTGATGTTTAGGAGGTTCATTGGACTTATTTTGAATTTATTAATAATGTGAGGTTGTAAAACGGTTTTATTTAAATTAGAAAATAGTAAAACTACCTTTAAAACCACCATATGTTAATGTTTGTTCTAGTTTTGATAGTTGAGGTATTTGAATTGGACCATTTTATAGTTTGTAGGGTTAAGTGGACTTTGTTGATAGTTTAGATATGTAAAATGGACTTTTTCCTTTATAATTTATTTAAAAGAAGTGGGATAGGAACAATCTTTATAGGAATAGGTCCATTTTAGGTACCTCAATTATCGTGAAAGTCCGAAAAACCCCCTAAACTATGATTTGGGCTGTTTTACATACCTAAACTTTCAATACTGTCTCAAAGACCATCACAACCCTGTTTTGTAAGGTAGTTTTGCTGACGTGGCGCCATGTGGTAGTGGTTTTTGCTGACTTGCTTGACACGTGGTGCCACTACGTCGCACCACGTCAGCAAAACACCTAAAAAATAGCTTGTGATGGGTTTTGAGCCGGTATTGAAAGTTTAGGTATGTAAAACAGACCAAATTATAGTTTAGGGGTTTTTTGGACTTTCTCGATAGTTGAGGTACCTAAAATGAACTTTTTCCATCTTTATATTAAAATTGTAGTCTTTGACAAGTTATACAACCTTGTAGTTAAAAAAATTTCTATTTAACGTCATTTACATAGCCAAAAAATTGTTATAAAATTGAAAAACAAAGCTTAAATGGTATGCATATCTTATACATATCAAAAGGTGTTATAGTGTGATATAGCTAGTAGGTCTTGGCCATGGTCGGGAGCTCTTTAATTTGAATCCTAGGTTCGCATTTCACATGAAAAAGTGAGGTATTGGCATACGGTGGTTTTAAAAGTGATTTTGCCATTTATAATTTGAATAACTCCATTGTACACTTCCGAATTAATTTTTCAAGTAACGATAAAAAGGATACCACAATTTGATCCACTTCTGAATTAATTTTTAAAAAATGATTGAACCTTAAAGCGGTAAAAGAATATTAAAAAACATTATTGAAAAATATCCATTTGTTTATGATTTTCTTTAATGTTTAGGAGGTTCATTGGACTTATTTTGAATTTATTAATAATTTGAGGTTGTAAAATGGTTTTATTTAAATTAGAAAATAGCAAAAGTACATTTAAAACCACCATATGTTAATGTTTGTTCTAGTTTTGATAGTTTAGGTATTTGAATTGGACCATTTTATAGTTTGTAGGGTTAAGTGGACTTTGTTGATAGGTCAGCTATGTAAAATGGACTTTTTTCTTTATAATTTTTTTAAAAGAAGTGGGATAGGAACAATCTTTATATTAAAATTGTAGTCTTTGACAAGTTATACAACCTTGTAGTTAAAAATTTTTCTATTTAACGTCATTTACATAGCCAAAAAATTGTTTAAAATTGAAAAACAAAGCTTAAATGGTACGCATATCTTATACATATTGAAAGGTGCTACAGTGTGAGATAGCTAGTAGATATTGGCCATGGTCGGGAGCTCTTTAATTTGAATCCTAGGTTCGCATTTCACATGAAAAAGTGAGGTATTGGCCATGGTCAAGACGTCTTGAGTTTGAATACAAGATTTTTATTTGTGTGAAAAAATTGCACTAAAGTTATTATCGAGGATTAAGACTCCAACCTAGTCCACGTAGTGCCGCGAGCTATCTCCATGGGACCCACGAACTCCATCAAGCGGCGTCGCGACCTGATATGGCCAAACTCCCCCAAGAGATTCCTCTGTAGGCATTCCGGGCAAACCTTCGCCCAAGACACTTGGCACTCGGATTGACTCCCACGCGGGAATCCCTTTGCAAGCGTCCTAGGCAAACTTTTGCTTGGTACACGTAGCAATAGGATATTACTGACCCTCAATAAGGTATCGTCTACAATAACGGTGCCACTCCATCAAGGCCAGAGGTAGCCTCGTAATGATTAGCTCAATGATCCATCGGACAATAGTTTCCTCAGTAGATAATAGGATGCCTGATGGATAAAGGGGCGCTTCGCCCATGCGCTAGGGTTTCTCCTACCGGGGGCACCCGGGATGGTCCAACCTAACCTCTTCCCCTCTAAAGAGGACCCTTGTGACCTAGGCAGGAGGAGAGGGTAGAGGACGCAACAATATTCAGGACATTGAGCTCTCTAGCTTGGACATCTCAATTTGTACCACCCCATATTCACACCTAGAAGCATAAGCACCGCTGGATAATCCTGCGCCACGGCTTTACACTTTTCTTGATTTTAGTCAATCTAGTACGCCATAGGGTTGTTATCCCAGCCGTGGGAGGCCTGAACCAGAGCAAAAATGCTTGTGTCCCTGGACATCCGTTGTCCCCTACCTTCTCTCCTCTGGAAGGACCTCAACGATCTCGCCGACTATATATGAAAAGGGGCCCGGTTGATCCCTACATCAACTAAATAAGCTTGGCACTTGAGATCCCCTGTTTTTAGCCGCCAAAAATTATTTACACAGTTGTAGGGGTGGTAGATTGTGCAGGCGTGTATCCAATTCAAAAATAAATTTTCCATCGGCTTTTATTACCAAAAACCTGTTTTTAAATACCCCCATCACTAGCGGTTTTTTTTGTTAAAAATCGCCGCTGATAGTATTATCACTACGATGTGAGGCCATGGTCAAGAGGTATTGAGATTGAATCCGAGGTTCGCATTTTGGTGAAAATTTGCATTAAAGTTGTATACACGATCTGGGGGTGGTGGATTGTGCAGGGGTGTATCCATGTCACAAAAAAATCATCGTTATTTTGCGCCCACAACTGTGTTCTTAAATATCCTCGTCACTAGAGGTTTGGTTAAAAAAATGCTAGTAATAGTATTATCACTGACAATTAGAGTGATAATCACTAGCGATAATCCCCTATTATTATTGTCGCATAATCACTAGCGGTTTCTGAACCACTAGAGATAAAGTGTTTCGAATTGGTAGTAATGTGATTTTATGTGCTAATGATGTGTGCATGGTGTAAATACAAGTTAGGATGAAATAAATATATCTTTATAAGGATGTTGTTCAAAATGCTGTGAAAGTCAGTCCATGATAATTTAATAGCTATTTAGGGTGGACAAGTCTGGCAAGTCAAGATAACGGTCAGGTGCGAGAGGGAAGATTGTCTGTTTAGAATTCATGCTAACGAGTCTAAGTTTGCGAGAAGTGAACCAAACATCACAATGTAACTTCAACATGTACACTAAGCTGACAATCCAACAAAAGCTCCATGTATAAAACAAATTTTCATACCGGTCCAAATGTGAGAAGGAAGGATGGTTGGTGACACTAGGGTTTGGGAGAGGAGACATTTGGTGCCAGGTCAGAGGAGGAAGGAAGGAGAGCACATTTAGTATTGTGACTTCTGAGGAGTGAGTCCCTATCTCAATTAGATGTCCTCTTTGAATCTCTAACACTAGTACACCTTCCTAGTTTAAGACATGCTGGGCATGTCAATGTATGAATAAAAACATGTGGTGGTATGTCAGCAGTGTGGTGATGTACACATGTGACAAAATAAGTTTCAGAAGTCATTGGGAAGGGATCTATACGGCCTTATTATTTTTGGGTAAAACAAGTCGAAAATTATAATCTGAAAAGGTTGTAACCCCTCGGTAGAGGCCTTTTGGAGTTTAAAAACTATAAAAAAATATTTTAAAAACTCTGAATGATTATTTAAAACCTCATAGAAATGACTATAAGGTACTACATCATTTGACTCTTGCAAAAATGATAAATTCCAATGGTAGGCCACTGGATATGAGATGAATGTCTGGTAAGAGCTTTACATTGGATGGGTCAAATCCTGTAAGGTTTGTTGCTACTCTAATGTTTTTTGAAAAAGGTTCTCCTGCCGTTCTATTTCATTGATCAGCAGAAGAAAATAAAATAAAAATCTCGTGCAAGCACAGGGTACAACCACAATACTACGGTGCAACCCTAACCAAAGCCACACACACCTCCGCCCCCCGCCAAGAACACCACCTACAGAGGAGAAAGAAGAAATGTAGCCTCACCGCTGCCACCTAAGCCAAAGGCCGAACAAGAGAGAGATACAGGAGAGGGAGAAAGGGGAAACACCACCAACACTCACACAACGACAAACGATTGCTGAAGCAATAGACCTAGTGGAAACCCATAGCACAAGACGGTGACCACGATGCCTCCAACAAGATAATGATGGGGAGAACCAATCGCCGTCCGCTAGGGTTTTCACCCAGACCAGGGGAAGGTCCGAAAGGTGATGCCTCCAACGAGGGAACGACACCAAAGGTGACGCAAATACCAGCCCAAAAGGGCATGTCTTTCGCCCACCGAGCACCTCATAGGGAGGGGAGGGCTAGGAGGCGAGGACGGGACCAAGCTAGAGACAAGGGTCACCATTTTGTCAAAGGACGGGCAACGGCCCACCACGGAAGGAGCTGAGGAGCCGCCAGACACACGCCCCTCGAGCCCACCTGCTCCGTCCACTCCGGCAAGCTATCGAAGTGGACCCCCCCCCAAGCGGCCGGTCTCCACCAAGATGGACTGGGGGGAGGGGGAGGAAGAGAAGAAGACACCGATGCCGAGCTCCGCTGAGCTACGAGGCCATCGGACCCACAACCCTGCAGTACCACCACTTTGGCCGCTTCAGCCAACGACCGCCAGATCCGGGCCTTGCGCCCACGGATCTGGCCTCTCATCGAGCGGCCCCCACCAAGCGGTCTCCACAAAGAAGGGCCCAAGGGGAGGGGAAGAAGGAGGATGGAAGAGGGAAAGCTGGTGGCAAGCTCCACCACTGCACGCGAAGGTGGTGAAGAAGAAGAAAGGAAGCCGCGTGTCCTGCTAGGAACGACGCGTGACGAGCGGACGAAACACGACCAGATCTAAAGAGGGAGACTTGGAGCGATTGAGCAAGCGCCAGAGCGGGGGAGGAGCGCCAGAGGTAGGGCGGAGCCACCGCACCATGAGCCGCCAGCGGGACCTACCAACACACAGCCATATCTAGCCGCCGCCGTATGATCCAGCCGGTGCACCTTCACTGAACATGGCTGGTGCGTCTCCATCGAACGACAATGGGACTGACTGGCGGTGGAGCAGGACAAGAACCGATGGCGCAGTGCCTCGAGGACGTCAGCATGGACCACCGAAGGGAAAGCACACTCGGACTCACCAGATCTAGCACTTTAAGCCACTGCAGATACAAGGTCGCCGGCTACCGAAGAAGGGGAGGAGGAGAGGAGGCCACCTCTCAACTCCACACCAGTGGAGGAGGCACCGGCGGTCAGAGGAGGGCATGATTGTCGCCGACGCCCTCAGATCCGACCGAGGCAAGAGGCCACCGGCGACACTGGCCGAAACCACCGCAAAGGAGAAGACAGGTGGGGCAGGGGGCGGCGCCGCCGCCACGGGCACCCCAAACCCGGACGACTGACGCCACCAGCCACCAGCGGCCCATGCCACTTCTCGAACGGTGTGAAGGAGGATGACTACGGCGCCATCACGTGCCAGATCTGGCCACAGAGGGGAGCGGAGCCACCACCTTGGGCATTGCCGACTGTGACTGACCACCGCCTACAGCCACCGTCGGCCCTTGCCGCAACGAGATCAGAGAACGACGAAGAGGAAGCCCCTGGCCTTGCTTCTCCACACGGGTGGAGTTAGCATCGGCGGGGGAGGAGAGCCGGGAGGCTCGGTGGCTGCGGCCGACGGGCCGGTGGCGAGCACATCTACTGAGGGCGGATAGGGCACTGGGGGTCGCTTGGAGCGGGAACAGGAGAGAGAGAGAGAATAATATATTATAACTCTTGCTACCGTAGTGTTAGCTGGCTGCTGGGCCGTTCCTGGGGCAGGGCAACTGGCACAACGGCCCAGGGCCCATGGGAAGAGGGGGCCCCGACACAGGTATGCAGTAGCCAATAGTAGTACATGTCATGTGCTGTATACGTATGCCTGTAGAATCCGATCTCCATTCCCTTCGTCTCTGTTTCCACCTCTTCGCATCCTCTCCTCAATCCCCAACAGCCGGCCCCGCCCACCCCCAAAATCCCCCCAAATCCCCGATTTCTTTCCCAAGGCTGAAGATTGAACGGTGTATCCGTTTAACGATTTGGGGATGGAGTCGAATAAATACTCGGATTTGGGGAAGGAGTCGAACAAATACTCGGATTTGGGGATCTCGCAGAAGCCTCCTCGTCTCCCCGACATCGAGGATTGTGCCAGACTCAACTTCAACTCGCCAATGCCAGCCAGTCTCCGCCTCGCCGGCTCGCCATCGACCATCGTCACCGACGCCGGGAGCCCGGGACTCCGCGTACGCGAGGTGCTGCCGCGCTGCGTGCGGGCATGCTGCTGGCCTGCAGGATGCAGCCTGTAGGCTATTGCCGCGGTGCGCCGGCGCCGCTTGCTGCTGGCGACCTGGCGTGTGCGGCAGTGCGCACTGCGCAGTGTACTACTCCTGAATCTTGATTACTAATGACTGGTTTGTCTTTTTACTATTTGCTCCTGATTACTGATTATAGCTCCCGTACTAATTTACTTTCTATTTGCTATTGTTGATATTGATAATGTTATTAATGATTTTGCATCTAGAAATATCCAAAGAAATTGCTTTCTATAATCATTTTTTTACACTTGCAGATGAGTGGTGGCTCTTTTATTTACTTTGGATGATGCGATCTTCTCTACAATTATCTGTATGATCTTCTATTCTTCTATGGGAGCCTATACAGTACGGTGGTCCGTTCCATTGAAATGTAACGGATGAGCAAAAGGACAAAATAGATGACATCATCATGAACCAACCTGAAACTACATGAACCAAACTGAACCAACCTGAACCTACATGAACCAAGCTGAACCTACCTGAACCAAGTTAAAACAACCTGAACCAAGCTGAATTTCCCTATGAAGCTCTCTAAGCTATCTGCATGAACCAACATGAACCAACCTGAAACTGCCTGAACCAACCTAAAACTGTATGAACCAACCTGAACCTACATGTTTTTCTTCAAACTAACTGAAACAACCTAAACCAAGCTGAATTTTCCATGAAGCTATCTTCTTTTTTTACCAGAAAAATCCTGAACCAATATGAATTTTCTACGGAACTATCTGAATCAACCTGAATTTCATATGAACCTAGCTGTTTTTTTACCTACACCAACATGAACCTATCTGAATTTCCTATGAAACTAGTTGAAACAACCCAAACCAAATTGAATTTCCTATGAAGCTATCTGTTTTTTTTAACAGAAAAATATTGAGTCAACATGAATTTTCTATGAAACTATCTGAACCTACCTGAATTTCACATGAACCTAGCTGCATTTTTATCTGAAACAACCTTAACCAATATGAATTTCATATGAAACTAGTTGAAAACACTGAACCAATCTGAATTTTCTATGAATCTAGCTGAAACAACTTGAACCAAGTTGAATTTTAGAAAAAATTCATAATATCAGTGAATTTCCATGGTTGGCGTTTAACACCTGTCAAGTTAAAGGGTGCGATAAAGTAATTACTCAATTTTGATTGAACAAACCATTGCGAGATGACATGTAGTATGAACAAACGAAAGCAGCAGCGAAAACATCAAGATAAAATGCTAATCAAGGGAAGCAGGGCACGCAGATTTTGAAACCATCCCACTAGAGCAGCACACTCGCGGTCACTACGACGGCGAGACGATCTTGGCGACAGATTGCGCCGCCATGGGCGGCAGGCTGAGCGAGCAGAAGCTCTCCCAGGATGCGGCAACGGCCGACTCCTCCGCCTTCGCGACGGCCTCCTTGGAGAAGGCGGCGGGCACCGCGCTCACCAAAGTTGTGTCTTGAGAAAACATAATCTCTACAATTCAAAAGACTCTTATGGTGAGTGATGGTGGTGCACCGCTCACCAAAATTATACCCTTTAATGCTATGTGTTTTTAACAAAAAAAATCTACTTCACTCCAATTACCCATTACGTCATCCACTATAACAACATCATTATAACGGATTTAACCCCTCAATAAAATTTTGAAATATTAGCATGGCCAGTTCATTCAAAGTGGAAATAAAAAAATAGGAAAAGAAGACCAACCTGGTGCAAGGCACCAAGGCACAATCGCAACGTAAGCGCCACTACCACAACCTAAAGATTAACCACCTCAACTACACAACGAGACTGTAATGTACAACCACAGACTGTCAGACTCCAACCAGCCGCACAACTCAAGTAACTTACAACAGCATGCCACCACTCAAGCAAACGTCGGCTCAATGAAGGCAATCTGACTGACGACCCAATGACTATGCAGAAACAGACCATGGTAACACCTCCAACAAGGGAGCATGAAAAAAACCACCGCCATCGTCTGGACGACGACTTGGGTTTTCATATGAATGGGAAAGGCACCCACAGTAGTGCCACAAAGGATGGGATGACACCATCAGCGATGTCACTACGACTAGCCCAAAGTAGAAGCTAGGCATGGCTTTTGCCGGATGCACCCTTTCCCATGCTGCACTAATACTAGGCATCACCGTGCACTGCTCTAAGAAACTCTAGGACCCCAGCCATGGATTGGCGCCAATCGGGATCTGCTACCAGCGACGCGCCTAGCCGCCATAGGGAATAGGATTAAAGATGCCACCACTACCATCCTATTGCCATGGACATGCGAATTGGCTGAGTTCATTGAGGCCAACATCGCTATTGCTTCGTACTCGTTGCACCCAAGCACACCATGTTGGGCTCTATATTCGCATGCAACAGCACCCTCGGTGCCATCGATACTTCACTGACACCAGCCGACCTCGATCGCCACCATCTAACCTCCATGCGGTAGATGCGGAGGTCCCGACCCAAGGTGTGGCAGCCTCAAGGGTTCTTGGCACCTCCTCTGTTGCCGGAAGATGAAGCTAACGTGCCAGATCTAGCGGCCTCCACGAGATGGAAGAGGGAGGAAGACAAGAAGGCGAGAAAAGGAGGAAGAATGGGGGGAGAGGACAGGATTGGCCCTATCGTTGTCATCGCCGAGTGACGACGTCGATGGTGAGGAAGATATCGACGTTGGGGTCCCTGGTCTGAGAAATTTTCTTCCTCTAAATCGCACGAGGGAGAGCGGTTTGGAGGGTAGGCTAGGGTGCATATTGTTAGTAGTAGTAACACCTCACGATATTCATGGTGAGAATAAACCAAATTGTAGTGTGTACCGACCTTTAGTCATTTGTGTGTTGTTCACAACTTGATGCATAGTGCACAAGTGTGGTGCGCAACATCAATTAATCATCTATGGTGAAGTTGATTGCGTGCATGATCTGTGCACGGTTGATACCTCCGTGTGTCATGTTGCACGGTGCATAGCACAGTGGCACAAATCGCTCATGACGATGTTGGCAACATATGGTCCACTCTCTTATAGTCTTAACTGTGAAATTTAGGTTTTCTTTTCTTTTTTTTTTATCAAAGTGCGGACGTTTGAGTAATTACTATGAGATGGGTCCACCTTGGCCTTTGGTAGCAAACAAAAATAGGCTCAATTTTAACATGAGGACGCTGGATGCAATACCATGGTTTTACAAGGGGTATAAGTAGAAGGAAAGGCTGGAAAGCATATTTGGCCCTCTTTGTTTCGCAATTTTAGTTTAGTTTTGTTCATAATTGAAAAAGTTAAGAATCATTAAAAAAGTCAAGAAAAATAAAAAAATTAAAATATTTTTAAGATCTTTATAAAAACTCTACAAAGGTAAAAAATTAAAATATTACGCTGTATGATTTATGGAAAATAACAAATTTTTTTATCAAATTAAAACTAAACTTGAACCGAGTTCTTTATTGATAAAAGGTGTAGTGCAGGCTTCATCAAAATCCCAACACCAAGGCCCCGCGCGACGCAGAGCAACCGCCTATCAGCAGTGCCCTGCTGCCCTAGACCCGTTACCTATCCGCACGGGAGGTCCCTGCGGAATACGCCCTCCGACTGTAGGATCGCGCGACAGTGACGGACTAAACCCATCGGGACCGTCCATTATATGTGGCCCTCTGTCAATTTTTTTAACTGGGCGCTGGCGACGGGAACCTGCCGGTGGCGCATGGGCGAGGAGGTGCTATCGGATTGGTGGTTCCTCGTGGGTCCGGATATCAGCGAGACGGATGAGCAGGTGGGTCCGTGTGTGCTGTGCGGATTTGTGGGGTCCAGTTATCAGTCAGCTGCTTCTTTCGGTGAACTCGCTCTTGCCTCAGGGCCACTGGTGGCTCAGGGGTCACGACTCGAGTCACCACTCGTCCGGTGGTGCCGTGTTGCTTTGGGAGTTGGAATGCTTGGGGTTTGGGGTTGCTGTGACGTGATTGTCCTCGATCTCCGCGGGGAGTTTGGGACTTGCATGGCGATGCTAGGTTTTTTTTTTTTACCGAATATTTACTCATGCTCCTTCTTTTGAGCTGATCTAAACAGCTAAACAGTTGAACGCGTCCAAGATCGCTACCCATTAATACTTTTTTATACAAAACATATCATTTTCAATCAAGTTTACGGTGCAACCACCGTATAACCAAACTATTAAAAGTCATAAATAATTCTAAAAAAATTTATATATGTACTTCACTGTTTACTCTATTATATATAAAGTTTCAAAGGAAAATTCAATTTTTTAAGAGTTATAAAAAAAGGAAAAAAACTGACAGCTTTGATGAGTTCAAAATTGATTGAATTTTATCTAACTTTCAATATATGATTAATTTGAACTTGAAATTTTAGAACTTTTAACAGTTCGGTTGCACGGTGGCTGCACCGTAAGCTTGATTACACAGGATATTGTCCTTTTCTTATAAGCACTTATGCATTATATCATGAACACGCTAAGCAAGTCAGTTTAAACATTAGCTTTATTTGTTTTAAATTAAATTAAATGAAAATTTGTTATTCTCTATCAGCCAAATGATGTAATATTTTGTAGTAATTTTTGTGAGGTTTTAAATAATTCTTCTTAGTGTTTGTAAAATAACTTTTCATATTTTTTTGAACTCTTTAAGACTTTTTTTTAGGGTCACAACTCTTTTAGATTAAAGTTATCACCAACTTTCAGCTCAAAGAAACAAGGCCATTGTTTCTGTCATACACCATCTCGGATAGTTCAGTCCAATTACCCAACCTGAACCTGATCCATTTTTTTAGGGCGCCACAAATTAGACGTCTCATCGGACGGTTGATGTCATCATGAAACTTGAGGAAAATAATTGTAGAACCTTGAGAAATGTACTAATGAATTTTGATAAATATATATATGAAACATGCACGAACTCTGATAAACCTTAAACAAACTGTGAAAATTTAAAAACCACTGATGAACCATTTTTGGCACCAAGGCTCTAATAGAATGTTGGGCCAAACAAATCTATGTGTAATAGGTGGAGAGATTTGGTTGTGGACCTAAAACTCTTAAAGGGGTGTACATTAGCAACTTGGTTGCTAGCTTGACATGCATCACAAAGATGGTTCTTTGCAAATTTTACATCCTTCGAGCCTACAACCAAATCCGTTTTGATAAGCTTTTTTAGATTGGCCATGCACGCATGTGCAAGACGGCGATGGCAAAGCCAACTAAGAGAGATTTTGGCCATCAAGCTCATTGATATGCAGAACTTATCCGAGAAAAAAATCAACTTGGTAGAGACCTTTATATCGAATTACGTTGAACACAAGCTCATCATTTGATGCATTCGCACAAACATCACATCAAGTTAGAAAACACACTTAAAACCCAAATCACAAAGCTTAACAATGAAAAGCAAATTCAAATTAAAAGGAGCACATCAGATAACGAATAGTCTTTCAAGATAGTGATACTACCTTGACCTTTTACCTTTCATTTGCTATTGTCTTCGGATATGATTTATCGAGTGGGGTCATCTCCTCCTACCAATGAGGTGAACACACGAGAGCCACCGGTCATATGTAGTGCACCTATAAAAAAATGACGTCTTCACCTTAGGTACCCAATTTTTTTTGGCCCTTGAGGGGATAGTCACAAGAGATTTCAATATCCAGATTGCCTTTTGCTTAGAGGATCTATTCATAGAAGAACAAACATATTTAGCAAATATTTTACCATTCTTCTTCATAAAAACATAGTTAGCATCATACACTTTTCATTTGTTAGACATGGTACATGACGAACGGTCTAAGTGAACCATGAGCCTTGTGATCATTACCATTACAAATGTAGCAAAAAGATTCTTTAAGGTCACTAACAAATTCGATCCCCTCTAGATTACGTCTAGTGCTAGAACAGGCCTGATCATCGGCCGGGTCGGGTTTCGGGCTGGGCTTGGAAAAGCTCGGTACCGTAGGACCAAGCCCGAGCCCGTCCCGGCCAGACGCTTCGGGCCTCTGTTTTGGTTCCGAACCCAGCCCAAAGCCCGAAAGCCTGGCCCAAAGCCCAGAAGCCCAGCCCGACCACGGCTTACCGCGCATTTTCCTAGGCCCGAACCCGTCCCGGCCCGGCGGCCGGGCTTCAGACCGAGGCCTGAGCCCAGCCCGATGCACCGGTCGGGCCAGGCCAGACTTTTTCGGGCCCGGTCGGGTCGGGCTGTCCATGAACAGGTCTATGCTAGAACAAGCAACACCATATTTATCAATATTTTTTACCTAGATTAGGACTAACTTAAGTAGTCACATAATGAGAGCCAGTGAGAGTATCAATTAAGTCACATTATATGTCATCACAAGCAACATCACAATTATGAGCTAAAACATCAATCATGTCACACTGTATGCTAGCATCACAAGTATGCACATTAGCATGAGCTACTTCGATCTTTTCATTAGAAGAGACTTGAGCTACAAGCAACTCATGATCATGCACAAGAGTCTCATACTTATCAATCAAGGTCTTAAACTCACTAGTGATAGTAGCATGAAACTAGCTTCTTCAGAGTTTTGAATCTTATTTGTTACTTAGCAAGAACATCACTTACATCTTCAACTGATGATGTAAGTTCTTCTGTGGAAGGGTTTTCGGTTACCTTATACTCTTTATACATGAGTCACTTCTTGTCGGCGATGAGACACATGGAAGGACAGGATGTTAAAAAAATCGATTGATCAATAGACAACCCAGCAAGACCCAAGCTCTTTGAGCTGTCATAATCTGAGAAGGAAGAGTTGCTAGAGATATCAGCATCGATGATTCACTCTCCAATAAAGACACCACCCTTCTCTTCCATGACTTTGGAGAACTTTTTCGTATCCTTGTCACTCTCCTTTCCCTCATCATCAATGTCCTTGCTCTTTAATTTTCTTTTCTTTTCCTCTTCTTCTCACAATTTGTAGCCACATGACCCTTCTCACGACACTCATAACAACGGGTCTCGAATAGAGATTCTTCTTACTTGAAGAGAAGTTTCCTTCTTTAATATCCTCTTAAACAGCGTCCTTGTGCGACTCAAGATGAGAGCAAGCTCTTGAGTATCATCCTTGAGATTGTTCAATTCAACATCATCATTAAAGTCATCATACTCAATTACGGTGTCCTTAGCCTTGATAGCAATTTTCTTCTTGACTAAAGGAGTTCATGCAAGACAATTGTTGAGAGCAACTCCGTGGGCTCGTTTCCCCTTCACCTACGTCCCGTTGGAGCACCCTTCACAAAGAGGGGTATAGCTCTGATCCACTAATGGTAGCCCTTCACCACTCTGGTAGGCGGTGTTCAAGCAAGAAAAAAGCTATTAGGTTACTTGTTGAAACTAAAAGCTTATTAAGCCCAAAAGGCCGATGAAGGTTAAGAAGCTAATGCGGACCAAAATGCTGACAGCAAGAAGTTCGAGTTCGTGTCCCATCAAACTAATTTGATAGATGTGTGTCATAGGAATTTTAGCCGATATCGGCTTTTGAACATATCCTTTTCCTTTAGCTTTATAAGTTTATCTTTAGGCCGATTTCGTGTCATTTAGGACTTTAGTACTTTAAAATGGGCCCTTTGTGGCCTATAAAGAGAAACACTTCAGACAACAAAACTTACTTTTTTTTTCTTTTACTAGTCATAATACTCTTGAATCCGATCAGTTTCGCCAAAAAGATTCAACCATCAAGTGTAGTTGTCTCGACGTAAGTCGATCCTTTGCTTGTGGTTATTTTGCAAACTATACTGCCTTGATTTGGTTCAATATATAGTTTGTATCTATTCTCTTCGCAAGTATCACTGTCTCAATTTGTTCAATCTGGTACTTGTGTTTATCCCTGTGTATAGCAATCATATTAAATTGTTATTCACATTTACTGATCTAAACTTGTTGAATATGTTTTTACTGTTCAATATGTTTTGGATCTTTTATCCTGCTCTATCGGCTTATCAAATATATAGCTGGTAAATTTATTCATGAGTGACTTGTTTCGATAGATATTGGTGTTATGTATCGGCACATAAGCCGATAGAGAAACTAATATGGCAATATGACGATTAGGAATTTTATTGTTCCCTTGTCAATTTTCAGGTCAAATTGACTGGCACACCTAGAACCCTACGTTTGGTTCCGTCCAGGAGATATGTCATCAACCCACGTACGTGTTGCGATTTACGTCAACTTTTTGCATCAATAGCCAGACTTCGGCCTTTGCAACCACTTGGGCCTTCCACAAGCTCTACCTTGGAAGGTCACCAATCTACCATCTTTCAAGCTTGAAATTTGAGTAAGGGGCTGGAGAAGAACCGATCCTGCTGGATCTAGCTCCCATAAAGCACCAAAAACTAACTAGAACCCTAGCTCTCAAGCTCACCCAAACCCTAGTTTTTGTGACTCTAACTCTAATGACTTAGTGGATAATCAAAGAGTGCAGAAATAGAACAAAATGGACACTCATCGACCTTTTAATTTGGAGACTCTCAAAAACTAGCCGTTTGGGCGCTTGCACAGCATGTGCCAAACGATCCGTCCCAACATCCGAGTCGACCGAACCAATCGAACCGGCCCAATAGCGAGCGTGCCCCCACACACCTGCAAGCCGGGCACACAGAACGCTTCGGCACACCATCCGGCCAAAATGCTCTAGCTCAGAACACTTCAAATGCGCTGTCTTGCGATAAACAGTCTTGGACACCATTCGGTCGCAACACTCTGGCCCAAAACACTCTAGACGTGTCGTCCTGCGTGCCAAATGGTTTGGGATACTATCTAGCCGCAAGGCACCGACTGCCAAAACTCATTGGACGCTGCAACGCACTGGCCTGAAAACTATCTAGGCGTGCTGGCCTATGAGCCAGATGGTCCAGGAAACCGTCTAGCCACAATAAAATGTCCTTCAAAACTCCCTAGACGAGCTAGACAGCGCGCCAGATGGTGCAACACCGTCCGGCCACAACACCAACCTAGTGCTCCATGAGAAAGCAGGATCCGACAACACCGAAGCATCTGCAACTTCCTAAGCTCAAGGAAACAAAGAACAAAAAGACCTGGAAACTGTAAATAAACCCATCTCGACACTCGGTTGCAAACCACAAGTCATTTCCCTTCATGACATCCAAAGCGCACAACTTGGCAAGGTATCATGTCATCTCCATCAAAACCAATCATTCACAAAGAAAAACTCAAAGAGGGGGTCTTGAACCTTACAAGGAGTAGGGACATTTCAGTCATTTTTTTGTGTAATGGCATATGCGTGAGGGAATGAAGTGGATCTTCTGCGGTTTGTACCTCTATAATTGTGCCATCGTGGGTGGCCCCTGGCTACATGGGGCTGACATTTCAGCAACACAATTGCAACCGGAGAGGATATGGCAAAGTCTTGCAGTCTTTTGATGGCATGGGGTGATTTTGTGGTTTATAATGGCACGTGTAAAGTGGCCACTTTGCAGCGGCTTGCATGTAATCATCTATATTTTTTTTCCACTTTGCAATAGAATGTAGGACGTTTGAAGTAGTTTGTGCTGATCATTTTCATTGCACAAAGCTGGAAACTGTTCTCGACGCTTGTATAACATGGGTTTTTTAGACATCACTAGCCAGTGGCGGGCACAAAGTTTTGAAAATGGCTGTGTGTGATTAAAAAATATGATCAAAAAAATTTTCATTTACAACATCCAAATACAAAGTTTATCCGTGCTTGGCGACCATCAATTGAATTTAATATTTATTATTGAATCCCAATACCATTTCTCCTTGAATTAGAATTATCATGAATTGGATTCTAATGTCGATTGTTTTGTTTGGGCAACACTAAGAATTGTAAAGAGAACCAAATGAAAATGATATTTGGGTGCTTTTAATTGTAAAAATGGAATTGATAAGTAGATATTTTAGCATTAATGAAAATTAACATTTGAAACCAATACAACAAATAAGTTTGACCGAACTAAATCGACTAATTCAATTTATGCATAAATAACGATGTTATCAAAATCTCCTAATCCTAGCGTTCGACTCCAATTCCATGTGAATGACAGGGTTTAGGTTATCATTTCATTTTTGCCTTTGAGCTAACACATACAATTGGGCTGGAATTGATGATTCCAGTTCCTGTGGTAGCCAAATACTCAAAGACCTTCAATTCGATTTTAATCTCACAATTTCACTTTCAGGTTCACTGCTAACAAACTGGGTGTAAAGGAAAACTAAATTTGCACTAAAAATTTAAGAGCAAGAAATTATTTTAAGCCTCTAAAACCAAGGGGGTACATAATAGGGAACTATGGTTTGATTGATTGAGAACTTAGGGTTTGATTAATTGAGATGGTTGGGGCATTTATCAGTGCCTTGGCGAGCGGAGGTGGACGCCAGAAGGGCGGAGCACGGAGGCACTGCGCCGGCGAGGCTAGACAACCAGAAGGGGGCAGGCTAGTGCGGTGGCGCCACCATGTCGGAGGATAGGTGGACTACGGCCTTGCGCTTTCTCCCTGCGAGTGACGATATGGTGGTCTGGGGTAGCCTTGCTCCTAGGGTTGAAAACAGGTCGGATCGGATCGAGTAATGGCTAAACCATATCCTTATCCTGGAGTTTTTGTCGGAACTGGATACGGATACAGATACGGGAAATGCCAGACACGAATACGGAGTGGATTCAGGTCGACTCGAATACAATCACGGATATTTGTCAGAACATATAACCCCTCAAACTATACGTCTGAGTTCAATTAAAACAATCAACAAATTGGCCGTATCAAATCAATATATCAGTTATCACCAATTCACCATGGCATCATGTGATTCATGCATTCATGCCTAAGCTTACAAGTGATACAACACATAAGCTCTTTAACACATAACATTAGCATTACCAAATACCAATGAACATTGACATAGTCTACCTCTTGCGAAAAAGTTATATTTTAAATTTCCAAAGTTTTTCTTTATTTTTGAGCATTTTTAAAACCCCATTCCTATTTTGTTCTTTCTTAGGAAAAGCTTCTTCTATTTTTTCTAGGAAACTTTATCCTATCATATGTAAAGTATTATTCCATACTTGGAATCTACTCATTTTTTTTGAATTTTTAGAAATTTATTTCTTATTTTTCTGAGCCACATACTATTTTCTATAAATTTTACCACTTTATGATAATATTAAATATGAAAACAAAATGGGAAATTCCACTTTGGGCTTGGGGCCTTGCGCTGGTGGCCTGATGATAGTGGGATGGACTCGGATATCCGACTATCTTGATTCTCGGATATCCGAGTCCAAATTAGAGTACGATGGATATCGCCATCCGTATACAAATCCGTATCCGACTAAAATTATCAGAGTTCCGATCCGTATCCAAAAAATATCCGATCTGAAGATATCCGAATCCAGATCCTTTCAGTCCGGTTCGAGCATTATTTGACCCATTTTCACCCCTACTTGCACCCTTGCCTCGATGCTGTGAATCTTGGGGTTTTCAGACATCACCTGATACCAGCATTCCAAAGCGGTTTAAATTAGGGCAATTTGCTCATGTAGCATTTCGAAGTTGCAAAAAAAATCAACCATGTGTAAAAGTATAGCGCTAGGTGCTTTTATTACATATGGCTGGATTTTTTTTTTATAATTTTCAGTGCTACATAAGCTATTTTCTATTTAAATTTAAATTCAAATTAATTGCTTTGGATTGGATATGTGGCTTTGTACCATGTAGATATTTGAAAGGGCCTAAATTAAGTTCTTACAAATGATGCAATGGCCGAAAAAAAAAAGATAGTTCTTTTTTGTTATGCCGAAGGTACATCACAACCACGGAACCACCAATTATTTTTGATAGTAGCGACAACCATTTCAACGACAGAGGCATGGAGCCCTTTTTTGTTGATTCAGACGTGCAACACGTGAGAGACCATGTATGTCACACTTGAGCGACCATCTATGTCACATTTTGTGTGTGTCGAGTCTTTTAATTGGCTTTTGATCGAATAGGTGTTTGAGTCTGAATCTGTAAATATTTTATAGTGTACATGAATTTTTACGATTTTTCTTCGCTCAAATAAAAAATTCATAACATAGAAAATATGTGCAACGAAATTCTCTACAACTTTCGTATAACACTTGATTTTTCGAACACGGGAAGATCACCAAAAGTACAAAATACTATCATTGTTTGAAAAATATCGGAGCATTTGATGTTTGATATCGGATAGTCCGATGTTGGATGGATTGTCCAATATTGGATCCAATTTTGGGGCGATGTTTGATATCAGATAGTCCGACATTGGCTAGATTTTTCGATAATGAGTCCAATTTTAGGATCTCTGTTAGATATCGGATAGCCCGATGTCGATATCAGACTATCAGATCCTAGAACCTCCGTAATGTTGATTTTAGGTTTGATGTTGGGGTCTCTGTTTTGCAGTAATGTTTCATATCTGACTATCAGATGTTTTGATCAAATAGTCTGATATGTTTTTGAATCAAATGTTTGAATATCATGTGGACTAATTTGCAGATTGTTTTGGGACTAATGTGGATCAAGTTGAGAGATACTTGGGCTCGGTATACGTGTACTTGTCTATTGGTGTGCAGGTGACTAGGAGTGGATCAACGCCGATGACGGGACTGAGGACGTGGTTGGATTCATGGTCCAGGTGGTCAATTGTTGCGCGGGTTGATCGAAACCGGTGTGGGCACATGGATAATAATGATTGGTCGTCAAGGTTTCAAAGGTGTGCAAGAAGAAGCAGTCCAAGGGGGGCTTGGTGGCTGAGATAAGCAGTTTTCGAAAACCGTGGGCGGTACAAGAATGTTCCAATATAGTCCGTGGTTTAGGGCAACCTTAGGCGCTAAGCTAGGCTTGACCGGGATACCGGGCAAGGTGAAGACACCGCTGTCGGTGTCTGGGAAACGCGCTCCTGAAGAGCAGCGGGTCCCCGGACCGGCAGACGAATTTGTAGTTGGTGTGAGGCCCAATTACCACCCTTCTCAGTAGCCCGGGGCGGCGGCTGAGCCTATGGGGGCTCAGGCCACGCGGTCGTCCCAGACAAAGCCTGGTGCGAT
Organism: Raddia distichophylla; assembly: GCA_005191435.1. Classification (NCBI taxonomy): domain Eukaryota; kingdom Viridiplantae; phylum Streptophyta; class Magnoliopsida; order Poales; family Poaceae; genus Raddia; species Raddia distichophylla. Next base: position 288,149 of record SPJY01013201.1, read on the forward strand.
TTGACGATCCAGGTACAGGTCCTTCGTACGGTAAGAGAAGAGAACAGGGGGAGGAGAAGGAAGCAAACAATACAAACCGTGAAGACACAAGCGTTTTACCCTGGTTCGAGCCCCCACTGCAGGGTAATAGCTCTACTCCAACCTTTTTGATTATACGGTGGAAAACAATACAGGGGTGCCAAGACCGGGCTTGAAGGCACCGATCCCGAGCTTACAAAGTGTCTAAGGGCTAAGACTACTGCTGAGGAAGCTTCGGATGCGTGTGTGGCTTGTTATCACTCTGGAGCGCTTGGGCTCGACTGGTCCGGGGCCTTTTCTTTTATAGGCGTGGTGGGTCATCGGGAGCTGAAGCGACGGGCCCCACGCCATCCTTGCCTTAGTGGTGGTGTCCTTATCTCATTTCGGAGCTCTGTCTGGTCTGGAGCCTGCAGGGAGCAGCTGGTCAGGTTTGTACTGGACACGTGTTTGTCTTGGGATGCCAATACGGGGGAGAAACATTCTTTAGCGAGAAAGCACTTTTCCTTTATCCCCAATATAGCATTGACTGGACCAACCCAGCCTAGCGCCACCCGTTGGGGGCGTCGTGTAGCATTACAACCGTCGCCGCCTGCCAAAGGGGGGCAAACGACAAACCGAGCTGCCCGCGTGCTTCTCCCCGGGCTGCGGATCCCGGGGAGACACAGTTCCTCCCGGTCAAGGCCGGGGAAAGTGCGGTGGGACATGACAGTTGTCGCCACCTGCCCACGGACAGGCGGACCGTCCGCGGGACCCTCCCCAGGCTAAGGATAGCCCGGGAAGGTGCGTAACGCCACTGGGAAGCGCAGTTTGACCTGGTCAAGCCCGGGGAAGACCCTGGCGGGCTAGACGCTTTCTTTAGTATGGCCAAGGGCGGCCTTTTAGACCTTCTGCACGTGTGGTGGGCCGATACGGAATCGGCCCAAGGCCCATCTCGGGGTGGGCCACTTATCAATCACCAACAGCCAGCCCCCGAGCCTCGAGCGGGACGCGTGGCGAGCCGGTCTGAGGTTTAGAGAACAATTCCCCTCTTGCGATACGCGGGAAGATTTGGCTAAGTTTTTCTGGTGCCGCGGAAGCCAAAGCTTTGGGCTTTGAATTCGATTTGATGGAAAGGTGGATCAGTTACGCTCCTCTTAGGCATGACTCCCACGTTCTCCGCTTCGACTGGTGCCTTCCTTTATAAGGCAGCGTTTCTCAGGGGGAACTCTTACTGCAGAATCATCCCCTTTGCCTTTTCTTTCGTCTCTCCACCTTGCTTCCTGCCTTCTCGCTTCCTGCTGCCATGGTGTTCATCGGAGACAGCGCTCTCACAAGGGAGAGGATGGCGGTGTTGGAGAGAGATGGCTTCGTGAGGCCGGGCTCCTGGAGGCTCCCTGGCGCAGACCGGGAGCCACAGCCTAGGCCCGACGAGTTGGTGTGCTTCAAGAGCTCGGCCATATGCGGGTTCCGCGCGCCGGAGTCGTAGTTCATGACGGACTTCTTCGCTTTTACAGAGCTGCGGCCGGTGAACCTGTCCGCGCAGTCCTACGTCCACTTGTCTATCTTTGCGCACTTGTGTGAGGCGCACTGCGGGGTGCGGCCCACGGTGAGCCTCCTCCAGCACTACTTCGAGCTGAAGCCCGTTGGCCACCACGTGGGCAACAGCTGCGTCTTCTACCTGACCGCGCGTCGGGCCCTGGGTAGCCAATCGTACCCGGAGTACGAGGTAAGGACGAAGGTCGATGGTTGGGCTCGGTGGTGGTTCTATCTGAACCGCGGGGGCTCAAACTTGGAGTATTCTTCGGCCGCGCCGGATACTCCAATCTTCACGTGCAGCGAGACCCTGCCGGAGGATCAAGTGACAGCATACGAGATCGAGAAGCTCGCCAAGAAGGGCTTGACTCAACAGCTTCGTTCGGCACCGGATCAGCCCGCTGGGACGCCGCGAGTAGTGTGTCAGCGAGATGGGCGGCTGGGAGGATCCGGACCGGGATTTCCATCGAGGTAGGTACTTGCAGCGCCGCCCTGTCTGATTCTAGTTTGGCGCACGTTTTGATAGTCCGTGATGTCTTGCAGGGCTCTCATCCGGCGACACCACGAGGATCGCGGGCATGCTGCTGCCCATAGACAAGAATCCCCATCCCAAGAGATTGGTGAGGGATGAATTGTCCGTGGTACATGCCCGTAAGGTGTTTGATTGAATTCCTGGCTGCGCGCGCCTCCGAGGTTTTGACGGATTGCGTCGATTATTTGCAGCGGACATGGAAGGTGGCCAAGAAAGCCACGCAAGCCATGGGCTCCACCGGGGAGCCCTTGGCTGTGCAACCACTAGCGGCGCGCTCGCCGCCAGAGAGGTCGCCGGCAGCTTACGGCGGGGAGTCAGTCCTATCGGTGATGTCGGGCGAGGGGAGCCCGGCGCCGGCATCGACCGTGGCGAGTGCAGCGTGGGCAGGCGCGGAGACGCATGCGAGGAAACGTATGGAGCCGGCGCAGGTTAGCCCCTCTCCTTTGACGCAGGTCGAGCATTGGGTGTTCAGCGTCCCTGAAGCTCTGTTCTTTGTGCGTGCCCAGGGCGCGGCGCCTGCGAAGATGAGGAGGGCGTACCGGCCTGTTCCGGGCAGCGACGATGAGGATGTTGCGCCAGCGGTGGGCCCATCGTCGGTAGCGACGTCGCGGTGGGGGGCCTTCGAAGAAGGTCCCTGCAGGCCGGAAGAAGGCAACCGTGCCCACCATGAGCCGCATCGGCAGGCTAGAGACGGAGATCTTCCTGCGCCCCACACCGGGGGTGTATGAGAACACAGAGCTTGAACCAGCGCGTAAGCTTCTTGCGCTACTCGTTATCACTCTGCTTCTGTGTCTGATCGTTATGTGTGTTTCTGATGACAGTGCGTAGCGCCAAGGTGGCCGCTGAGGTGCAGCCTCCTTCTGCTGAAGCCGTGGCAGCCGAAAGCGAGCCGGTCGAGCCTAAAGGAGGGGTGCCCTTGCCGTAGCGGCTGGAGGCCGCCGGGTTGACGAGGCCAACGGACGCGCGGGACAAGAGTCAGCCGGTCCGCGGAGGGTCATCGGCTTGCCAACCGGAGGCGGTGCTGGAAGCCTCTGATGAGGTCGCGGAGACGGTGAAGGTCGACGCCAGCACGGATTCCCTGTGGATCACGTCCCTGCGCGTTGAAGGACGCACGGCGCACGGATGGTGGCCAATCGATCGCCGGGGGATTGCCGACTACTTCAAGACCCCGATTGGGAAAGCGCTCCCGGCGCCTGGCCGGTGCATGCTGCAGGCTGGTTGGGTTTGGCCGGTGCGTGTGCTCGTGCCGTTAGGCTGGATGGGCGTTTCGATGCCCAGCGTGGCCCCGCTGGCGTCCGCGGGCTGGATCTCCGCTACCCCAGAATGGGTAGAGCAACATGACTCCGACAGGGCGTAGGACGCTTGTCGGGGTTAAAATTACGGCCCAATGCCATGGCCCACTCCCTGACGGCCCAATCGAACAGCCTACCAGGGCCCAGTTCTCTAGAAGGTTCTATCAGGCCCATATGCATCCTGCCGAACAGCTTCCTAACTAGCACGGTGCGTAATGGCCTAGGATTCCTGTTTGAGTCCGACTCGAACAGAGTTCTGCACGGCTACGTGAAGACCCGGACGTAGTTTCCCGGATTGGACTAGGAGTCGTGTTCCCCAAGACTTGGAGATTACCTTATCTACCGTAGGTTGTATTTGGCATGTATGAGTTCGTTACGATCTCGTAGTTAGCCCGGCCCGATATTCCTTGGTAGGTCGGTTTGCTCCGTACTATATAAACAGGGCCCCTATGGCGTTTAGAGGGACCCCTGGCCCTGACTTAGAGCTTTAGCACTTCGCACACACCATAATCTCGCCGAGACTTGTTCGTCTCGT